>PVIH01005593.1:19826-122135 GCA_004025045.1 Sigmodon hispidus
AAAAAAAAAAAAAAAAAAAAAAAAAAAAAAAAAAAAAAAAAAAAACAAAAATTAAAGCTCATATCAGCATTCAAAGATGAATTTAGGGGTAACTGAACCCTTTACTTGTTCTTCTCAAAGTGTTAGTTACGGAGCTTTTCATTGCTACTCTATTATTTGTATCTTTGGGACTTTTGTTCTGTTTTATTTGAGAAAAGATTTAGAACTATATCTCCAGCTAACACTGAAGTCACTGCATAACCCACATTGACTTGTGACCCGTAGAGATCTACCTGTTATGGCTTTCCACAGAGGGAGTGCACCTTCCCAGGATGTGGAGATGCTCCACGGTTCCCCCTCACCCCAGTCTCCATACCTCAGACTCTCCCTCTCCATAAACCTGAATGGCCTCCAGAGCTGGCACTCCAGCTTTACCCAGAAGGCGCCATGTGCTCTGTGATCTGAGAATGAGACTGGCTGTGCCCAGCTTCAGAGCATGCAATTCACTTAGAAACAAAAAGTCATTGCATTTACTGTGTGCCAGGCACAGGATGAGACTCTCAAGAGAGCATGCTGGGGGGGGGGGGGTCAGAGGGAAGGGAATAAATAGGGAGGAAGCATATTCGTCTGGGAGAATGGAGGCTGAAGTGGAAGAGGAGCCAGAGCCTAGTGTTGGTTGGCTCCTCCAGGAAGCTGCTGCCAAGACCTAGTTAGAAGCAAAAGAGATTTACTGGAGGAAACATTTGGATAAAGATAAAAGGAGAGAGTGTAGAACTGGCAGGGGGACTCTTTGGGCCATGTTTTAGCTCTGACATCTATGGGAAGGGAGGTAGAGGGGGGTAGCTGGTCTAATTCAGCCAGCAGGCATGGGTGTGAAGATTTCCTGTGGAGGAGCCCCATTTGGACCCAGCCAGCCCAGCCCTAGTGACCCAGTTGTTCTGCCAGTAGCTGGAGGCCTTCCCAAGAAGACAGTGGTCTCTGCTCAGATCCTGGAGGAGCTGCAGCTTCCAGCTGTCAGTCATCTGCTCTCTCACAGTGACCAGAAGAGACCAAGAAGAGGAACAGAGAGAGACCTAAAGGACAATCTTCTCCAGGGAGATCTCGGGCCACAGAGAAAGGAATGCTGGGTAAAAAAAAAATCCACACCTGTAAGATTCCCAGGTATGCCCAGCTCCAAGTGTGGGAAGATGGAGAAGTGGCCCCAGGAGACAGCCCAGCAAATGGGAAGATTTGATGCTGCAGCTGCATAGGCCTCTGTGATGTCACATGCCTGTAATCCAGCACTTTGGAGGTAGGGGCAGGATGACCAGGAACTCACCTTCCCAGCTACATAGCAAATTCAAGGTCAACCTGGACTGTATGAGACCCTGTCTCAGAAAGAAAGAAGAATTGAGGGAAAGTAAGAGATTATAAAAACCCCTGGGCCTCACTGAGCACCATTAGAAGCCCGTGATGGTTCAAAACTATGCACACAAATTCTCTGGTACTCTTCCCTTTGGGAGGAAGAGCCTAAAACCCCTCGCTTGGGTAAAAGTAGACTTAGTGACTTGCTATGTCAAGTAAAATGTGCTGGGAGTGACAGACTTCCAGCTTGGAGAAGATGCTGTTTCCCTTTTTGCTCTTTCTCTGGAACTGCTCCCTCTGGGAAGCAGGGTCTGTCATTGTCATGGGGTCAGCCCTAAGAAAAGGCTCCCGTGATGAGAGGCAGACCCAAAGGTCTGTGAGTAGTTTGACTTTCATAAGAATACAGCACTCTCATGCTCGCTCGCTCTCTCTCTCTCTCTCTCTCTCTCTCTCTCTCTCCCCCCCTCCTCTTCTCCTCTTCTCCCCCCCTTCCCCCCGCTCTGTGTTTATGAATTCAAATACCATTCAACCCAGCCACTTAAAGTATACAGTGACTAGCCAGGGTGTGGTGACACAGCACAGGTGTTGATCACCCTCGCACTCTGGAAGCAGAAGGATCGTGAATTTGAAAGTCAGCCTGGATTATATAATGAGACTCTGACTCAGAAAACAAAGCAAAATAAATATTTTAAAAAACAAAGTATACAGTGTCTATAGCTGTGTGACTGTCACCACTAATTCCAGAGTATTTTCATAATCTCTAAGAAAAACCCTGTACCTGGTTTATTGATAGTTTATTCAGACTCCTGGCACACAGTGACTGTGAATCAACTTCATGTCTTTGTGGAGTTATCTGTTCTATACAGATCATGTCCAGTCATGACATGACACGACGCTGTCTAACAACTAGGGTATATTCTGATAAATTCCTGGTTAGATGATTTTGTCATTGTGCAAACATTATGGAGTGTGCTTACACAAACTGAAAGAGTTGAGTCAGTCATTTGATGTAACTTCTGGAAGCAAAAGAGATAACTTAAATACGAGGCTGAGGAGGCTGCTACTCCTGAAACAAAGCATGCTGCTTTTTTTTTTTTTTTTTTTTTTTTTTTTTTTTTTTTTTGTAAGTAGAAGGAGTATACTTTAAATTTAGTACAGTAAATATATAAACCAGTGACACAGCCATGTGTCATTAACTGTCTAGCGCTATTTACTATGCATAATTGCATATGCTATACGTACAGAACTTGTGGTGTGGTGGCTCTTTGTACCTACTGTCACCACAAAACATGAGTCATGAGCTGTGCTCTGCACAGTGAGTACAAAATCACTAGGCAGTTGGAATGTTCCAGCAATTTTAATCTTGTTATAAATGGTTTTATTTTTCTTTATAATTATGTGTATGGGGGTAGGGTTGGGCACAATAGTGTAGTTGCCCTTGGAGTTCAGAGAGAGCGTTGGATCCTATGGAATTAAGGGTAGTTGCTACTGGCTGACATGCTGGGAACTGAGCTCAGGCCTTCCAGCAGCAAGAGCTCTTAACTAGCAAGCCATTCCTCTGGGCCCTTCATTCTTATTTATAGGCTACCAGGGAATATGCAGACTACCACTGTTATGCAATGTGGAGAGTGGCTTCATATAGAGGCATACAACCATACAATGTGTTTTATTACAGGCATCTTTCAATTGCACGTTTTTAAAGTTTGCCCATGTTATGACATGCAATAGTATTCATGCCTTTAAGTTTCAAAAGTTTTATTTATATTTATGTATGGATGTTTTGCATGCATGCATATCTGTGCACACATGTGTACCTGGTACCCACAGAGGCCATAAAAGGACATTGGATGCCCTAAAATTAGAGTTACAGATAATTTATGAGCTATCATGTAGGTGCTCGGAATCTAACCTGGGTCCTCTAGAACAGCCAGTTTTCTTTGCTACTGAACCATGTCTGCAGCCCTATTTTATGACTTTCTATAACTAGATAATATCCCACTTTACGGATTGGCCACATTTTATTTATCGCCTAGTAGACATGAATAGAGATGCCATGGATGTGCAAACTTTGTATAATTTATTCCTTTATCTTTGGTCTATTCCTGCGAGTGAACGGTCACACTAGGTAACATTTTAAGAAACTCCAAAGTGGCTATGTGATTTTATGGTCTCATCAGCAGCATATGAGAGTTCTGACTTCTTGCCAGCACCAGCTGCCTCCGCCACTGTAACTGCTCTATTGTGGAGTGCTATCACATTTATTTGCATTTCCCTGATGGCTTATGAGGCTCAGCATATTCCCTAAGCCTATTGGCCATCCATATCTGAAATCTTTGGAGAAATATAGATGACATTACCACTATAACCTCATGAGTCTTGAATCAAAACCACCCAACTAAACTACCTGAGCTTCAGAAACTGTAACACACACACACACACACACACACACACACACACACACACACACACACACACTGAGTAAGTGCTGGAGGTGGTGCTAGAAATTGAATATGGACGCATGTATTTTAGGCGAGTGTGTGTGTGTGTGTGTGTGTGTGTAAATTGAAATAGCATTCAATCTATCCATAAACCTAACCTTGTTGTGACAGACAAAAATTTTTTAAGTTTATAAAGTCTGTCTCAAATTAAATAAATAAATAAAGCTCTATATATGTATGTACTATAAACCTAAAATATAAGTCCTGGCTGTCCTAGAACTAGCTCTGTAGACCAGGCTAGCCTTGAACTCAGAGACTTACCTGTGTCTGCTTCTCTAGTGTTGGGTCTAAAGTTGTGTGTCACCACACCTAGCAAAAAGAGATTTAAAAAAAAATAGCAAGAGATAATCAACATAGAAACAGTTTATTGAAATGGAGAACACAGAATTGGAGAGATGGCTCCATGACTGAAAGAACTGTCTGCTCTTCCAGAGGACCTGAGTTCAATCCCAGCACCCACATGGTAGTTACACTTTGTAACTCCAATTCTGGAAAATCTAATGCCTGCCTCTAGTCTCATTGGGTACCCGGCATGCAAGTGGTACACAGACATACATGTCAGTAAAACATCTATACAATATACATAAATAAGTAAATAAATAACAACAACAATAAGATAAAACGAGACCATATCACGAATGCTGCAATAATGCAGAGACTCAGGCAATGCCATGACATCAAAAAAAGTTTTAATGTAAATTTTGGAAAGGAAGAAATAAAACTGTCATGTTTCTAGATTGATTTTCTACCTAGAAACTCCTGAAGCATTGGCATGGAGCAGAGAGGGCTCAGATGGTGAAGTGCCTTTCCCACAAGCCTGGAGATTTGAGTTCAGATCTCCAGCACTCATGTAAGAAGCTAGGCACGGCAGCACATGACTGTACCCACAGCAATGGGATGAGGATGAGGCAGAGACCAGTGTATCTCTGAAGCTCATTGCCCAGCCAGCCTCTCGGAATCAGTGAGTTTCCCATTAAAATGAAAATGGGAATGAAATGAGTTTCCCAAAGTCAATGAAAGACTTTGTCTCAAAATATAAAAGTGGAGGGGCTGGAGAGGGATGACTCAGCAGTTAAGAACACTTGTTGCTCTTTCAGAGGACCCAGGTTCAGTTCCTGGCTCCTACATGGTGCTCACACTGAAAGCATCAGGTATGCCCTTAAAAATACATTTAAATAAAACACTGATGAAAATCTTTAGGGAAAAAAAAAGAAAATCTTTAGGGAAAAAAAAGGTGGAGGTCAACTGAGGAAAGACATTCAGCATGAGCCACCGGCCTCCATACCCATGGGGACTTATGCATATGCCACATCAGACCCATACATGGACACACCAACCCCCCAATACTTAGAGTGTATCAGGTATTAAGAGCCAGGCTTTCCCTAAGGCCCTGATATGAGAAAAAGGTACATAGTCCCTTGCCCCAAACCAGGAGCATACTTTGCAGAACCAGTAGTTTCCTGGGGCCAGGGTCTTGAGAGAGCTGTGGTCTCAGATCCTGAAAACTAGATACCCTCACCACTCACCCACCCCATCCCCCATCCTCCATCCCCACCACCCCTTGACAGCCTGTGATTCCTAAGGCTGCTAAGTGTGTGGTCTGTGACACATCTGAGATATCCTGTGCTCCCTCTGTGTAACATTGCTTGATCAGCTTCCTGCTTACTTTGTCCCATTGTTTGATGGTTTTCTGCTGACTCTGCCTCATTTTCCCCAGCAAACCTTATAGAAAGTGTTGTACTTCTTGACATAAATAAACTAGCTTGGCATAAACTATCAGCTTATGCAAGACCTCCTGGTCCCAACTTTTCTGCCTTTATTTCCTCATTCCTGGTCCTCCTGCTAAGGACCCTGTCACTGAAGAACAACCTGATGTTCCAGGTCATCTAGGGGATAGGGACAAATAGAACAACAGGTAGAAATAAGTACAAGATAGAACTTAATTTGAGTTCAAATTTAAAACTTTTTTTTCATTTATTTAGTGTATGTGTGTCTGTGTGTGCTTATGTGTGTGCATGTGTGTGTATATATGTGTGTGTGTGTGCTTAAGTGTGTGTGTGCATGTGTGTGTATATATGTGTCTCTGTGTGTGTATGCGTGTGTGTGTGTGTGTGTATGTGTGTCTGTGTGTGTGCATATATGTGTGTCTGTCTCTGTGTGTGCATGTGTGTATATGTGTCTCTGTGTGTGTGTGTGTGTGTGTGTGTGCGTGTGTGTGTGCACGCCATGACGTACACACTGAGGTCAGAGAACAACTTGAGAGAGTCAGGTCTCTTTCCACTCGGTGGATTCTGAGATCACACTCAGACTTATCAACAGGTGCTTTTATCTGCTGAGCCCTCTCAATGACCTGACTTCAAGTTTTTCCTTGGTCTTTGTTAATAAAACAGAGATAATAATAGTACTCAAGGCTCAAGGACTGATGTGGAGGGAAGCAAAGGTCATTATTATCTGTAGCATTTGGCGAATAAGATCTTCATGTAAGTTGGAGACTCGAGGACAGGAGCAAGGGAGGGTGACAGTGACCGACTGGAGGCCCAGCTCCCAGGACTGCAGAATGTGATCTCTTTCGATTTCCCCAGAAGGTGCCTGTTGCTAACGGGGTCTAATAATGCTCTAATACCTGTGGTGGAATATTAGTTTAAGATGTGTTACATTTGTTTATGCTGTGGAACATTTGTTTAATAATGCAAAGATGTGATGCAGTCTTTTTTATGTTGCATTTGTTTATCTCTGTGAAGCTGGGTTACACTGCCTGTCTAAAACCCCTGATTAGTCTAGTAAAGAGCTGCATGGCTAATAGCGAGGCAGGAGAGAGAAATGGGTGGAGCTGACAGACAGAGAGAATAAATAGGAGAAGAAATCTAGCAAAGAAAGTAAAGATCAGGGCTGGAGAGATGGCTCAGCAGCTAAGAGCACTGACTGCTCTTCTAGAGTCTTCTAGAGGACCCGGGTTCAATTCCCAGCACCCACATGGCAGCAACTGTCTCTGACTTCAAGATCTGGCACCCTCACGGACATGCAAGCAAAACACCAATGCACATAATATAAAAAAATATTTTTTTTAAAAAAAGAAAGTAAAGATCAAGGGATAAAGAAAAGGAGAAGGAGAGGAAGACACCAGGGGCCAGCCACACAGCCACACAGACACACAGACACACAGCTACACAGCCACACAGCCACACAGCCACACAACCACACAGCCAGACACTGAGTTAGAAGGAAAGAAAGATGTATAGAATAAAGAAAAGTAAAAAGCCCAGAGGCAAAAAGTAGTTAAAAAGAAACAGGATAATTTAAGTTAGAAAATCTGACTAGAAACAAGCCAAGCTAAGGCCTGGCATTCATTAGTAAGAATTAAGTCTCCCCATATTTATTTGAGAGCTGGGTGACAGGACCCCAAAGAAGAAAACAAAGCAATAATAACAAACAACTACAGATACCCAGTCCCATTCCTGTCACCAGAAAGCCTTGGGATAGTCGCCTCCTTAACTAAATACATATTGTTATATTTAACTAACTAAACTAAACTTAATACATAGTGTTGAAATGCTTGCAGCTGTCTACCAGCTTCCTGTCACGGACAAAATGCTTTTGATCACTTAAACAGAGGAAAGTTTCATTTGGTTCATGGTTTCAGTCCATTGGCCATGCTACTTTGGGCCTGTGGCAACAACTCATCATATTGTGAGCATGTGATGGAGGAAGTCTAGACGTCTACCCTTTCATTGTGTCACAGCTCCCTCTGAGGTTAAAACCTTCCTTTTTGGTAGGAAGCTTGTTAAAACATAAGCTATTAAGGAGGAAATGAAACAGCAAGTTATATTTTAAGGACAAGTAAAACATTCGCTAAGGGAAGTTCACTAAACTCAGAAAGTAAACAACAATGGCTTCAGGAAGTCCCTGAAACCGGCCAGATTCACTAGGTCCCTCCCTCCTCAGGTGTATGTAAGTAGTAAGGATTGCTGAGAGACAGGCCTGACAAGCTGAACTGCCTAGGGGAAGCAGAGACCAGTCAAGCTGTATGGAAGAGACCCAAACCATCTGAATTACCTAGAAAAGATGCTCTCCATCCTGCTGAGCTGAATACAGGCTGTACTTTGTGGTTGGTCCATGCTTATAGTTTTGGGGGGTGTCATGTATGCTTGTGTGAGCTTTGATGATGCATCTTTGAGTTATTTCTATTCCTGTGATCAACCCTCACCCAGGTTCCTGTAACTTCAATGAAGCTCAGTGGTTCAGCAAATTAAACTTTGGTGATATCTGCACTTTGGTCTGTCATCGGTCTCCTATCTGAGTGAGTATACATTTGTTTACAGTTCCCCAGAAGCAGTGTCAAGCAATGTTCTCACAGAGGAAATGGTTTCACATAGCACTCTCCCAGAGCCAGGGAGAAAATATAGAGGAGGCCACAGGTCCAATGTTCCTTTAATAGCATGTAACCAGTTTTGCTCCACTAGGCCCAAAGCTTCTGCCATCTCCCTGTAGTGACCATAGGATCAAGCGGAGATAAGGGACTTAACAAAGAGAAAACTTCCAGCAACTCAGGAGTTATAAAGGAAAGCTAGAAGATCCATGGGGTAGCATGGCCCCTGGACAATGAGCTGCACAGGCTCTGGAGTATGGGGCTGAGTATAAACTTAGACAGCACTTAGGACTACAGTCCCACCGTGCACCACAAGCAAGGGAACAGATGAAACAGATTTCTGGGTACATTTTAACCTGGAAACTGAATAACTTTTATGTAGTGTGTGTATCAGTTCTTTCTACCACGTGTGTTCTGGAGATCAAACTCAGACAAGTCAGCTGGAGGCAAGTATCTTTATGTATTGATCTCTCTCACTGGCTTGTCATTAATATTTTTGTTATCTGGGGCCAGAGAGATGGCCCAGGAGTTAAGAGCCCTCACTGCTCCTGCAGAGGCCCAAGTTCAATTTCCAGCATCCACCACTTACCTCTGCCCCAAACTCCCCCTTCTGGCCAATCCGATGCCCTCTTCTAGCCTTCAACGGCACCTGCACCCACATATACATATCCTCACACAATCACACAAGTATAACATAATTAAAAATTTAAAAAATCCTTAAATATATTTTTATTACTTTAAATTATAGTCGTCTGGGTGTAGTGGCACATTCTTGCAGCTCCAGCACATGGGGGTTAAAGAAAGAGGACCCAGGGGTTCAAAGTTAAAAAATTCTAATGTAACTGGTATTCTGTGGTTTTACTGATTCATCTGGCAACCCTACCCAGCATATGTGAAGCCTTTAAGAAGTTCTATAATCCTCAGCGAGGCTAATCTGTGCCTGTCCCTCTTTTTGGAGGGCAGATAGAAAATGATTGGAATTTTTGTGTAGCCAGAACCCATAGTGTCATGATGGTTCCTCTGTGTCTCTGATGACCACATTTATGTACGGGGCTGAAGAAATGGCTCCGTGGTTAAGAGCACTTGTTCTTATTGTAGAGGACCCCGATTCAATTCTCAACACCTACATTGTGGCTCAGGGCCATCTGTACTCTACTTCCAGGGCATCCAATACTCTCTTCTGATCTCTTCACAGGGTGCACAGGCAAACGTTCATGGAAAACACTAATACACATTAGAACCAAGAAAACAAACAGCAACAGCAGTACAACTGACTGTGGTGCACACCTCTAATCCCAGTGTTCAGAGGACAGAGGCAGACAGGTCTCTGGGTTGGAGGCCAGCTTGATTTATACAGCAAGTTCCAGGGCAGCCTGTTCTACAAAAAGAAACCTTTCATCAAAAAACCTAAATAAATAAATAAATAGGTCTTAAAAATAAAAAAAAGAAGGCAGTACTAGACGCTGAATTCACCCAATAGAATAAAAAGCATGGGTGTTTGGGAAACATAGAAAGTGAATCAGGACACCAAAGGGAGGCTCATGTAGAATTTGGCCTAAATAGTAACAATCCTATATCTATATCCAAGACCACAAGGGCAGAGAGGTGCTTGTGTTAGGCCCCAGGCTTTCCTAGCTGCTGTGATTTGGAAGTAGTTGAGATTGTCAACTAATGAATCCATGTCTCCAAGTACCTACTCGATAGATGAACACAGCTATGCATGTTGTGTTTACCTGTCCCAGCCGGGGAAGTGGAGGCAGAAGGGTCAAGAGTTCAAAGTCTACCCTGGCTACATAGTAAATTCAAGGCCAGCCTAGGTTACAGGAGATTCCCCCTCAAAAATAGTAAGACTGTGCTCATGCCAACTTCAAGCAAGAGAATGATAATGCAAACCACAGAGGTAACTTAAAATATTCTTGCTGTGGCTTAAAATGTAATGAAAAGAGGAAATCAATATTAGTAATATATTTTATATAATCTACTGCACCAAATATTATTTCAACTTATCACTGATATTTTAAAATGATGAATGGGGTACTTTAGAAGCCTTTTCATAGTGCCTTTAAAAAATCCTCTGAGCAACCTAGCATAGTACTGAAAACCGTTCCAGCACTCAGGAAAAGAGGCAGGATCCGAAGCTCTGGGTCATCCTCAGCTACATATTGAGTTTGAGGCCAGCCTGGGCTATGTGAGACCCATGACAAACAAACAAATTCTGTGTTCATTTTATATTATATTGTTCAATTTATATTTACATTCAAAGTGCTCAATAGAGGGTATCAAACAGCACAGTTCTCTGTGTGTGTGTCTGTGTGTCTGTGTGTCTGTGTGTCTGTGTGTGCTGTCTGTCTGTCCTTTTGGATGTGCCTGTGCTTGTCTATTTTGAATCTCCTGCAGCCTGGTGGCCTTCAACTTGCTATGTGACTGCGGCTGGTCTTGAACTCCTGATCCTCAAGCACTTGGATTGCATGCATGTGCCCCGTATTTGGATAAGCCTTGTATCCTGGCATGTGCCGTGTTTGCTTACGAAGAAATCTGAGGAGCCAAACAAAGACTATTTGTTTTTGAAAATTGTGTCTAATATTTAAGGGTGGGGGACAATTCCTGAGCTTGTAGCTCAGTGTCATACACAAAAGTGGATTCATTTCATGGGATATAAAGGGTTGAAGATGAACAGATGAGTATGGGGTTGGGAGAATGAGACACTAAGGGTCTTGTCCCTTGTCTTCATTGTCGAAGTCTCTGGGAACCTAGCCCCCTGAAGCCAAAGCTGAGTAAACCTTGGCTGCCACCTGGTGGCCTGATGTTAGTGCAGAGAGTCACAATGTCACCCACACTTATCTCTTGGGTCCAGTTTGCCTGTCCCTGCTGTAGAAGGAATAGACATTCCCCCTAAATGGGATTTCCCAACTTGGAAAATAAACACCAAGCTGGTTGTGCAGGAACCCATGGCTATTCAAGAGACTGAGGCAGGAAGATTGCTTGAAAGTTCAGTGCCAGACTAAACAATAGAGTGAGAGGCACTCTGCTGTTACTGAATTACCTTTGTGTTTTAGATTAACATATATAAATAATCTTTTAGTATCAGCTTGACCCTGGTCTATTAACTGATTTGTGTGTGTGTGAAATTTGAATGCAATTGGAGATCTTGGTTTTGTTTGGAAATCCTACTTCTAGTTTATTTTTAGGGTTCCAAAGGAAAAATTATACTCTGAACTTTACTAGGTCAGAAGGCTAAAGGATAAGAGTGCAGTAGACTCTGACCTCCCCCCCCGCCCCCCCCCCAGAGCCACTCACAGGGAAGGAAAGGAGTCCAGTCTAGGGGTAGGAGACAGGCCTCAGGGCACCTAGTTGCCCCAGATGTGGAGACTAATTCATTCCAACCCAGTCATGCATTTCACTGGCCCCTTCTGAGGAGCACTGAGGTTGTTTCCCTGGGTTAATCTCACTTAGGACTGTACACAGAAGAGGTTAGCAGGATGTACTGGCCATGCCCGGAGAGACCCATCTCCTCCACACTAGGTGAGAAGAACAGAAGAGGAAGTGGTGTTGTTTCTCTACCTCCTCCCAGAGCTGGACTTCCTGGGAGCCTGGAATCCCCTCCCTGCACTGAATAGATGAGGAAACTGAGGCCCAGAGAAGGGTGGGATCAAGTGACTAGACAGTTTCCTGGTCTAGTTACTTTCCCTTTCCAGACAAGTGAACACCAAGGCTTTAGGTTCTTAGTCACAAATATCCTGTCCCTGGCTGACCTAGTTTGCTTTATGTTTCTGTGTAAAACACCATAACCAAAAACAACTTGGAAAGGAAAATGTTTGTTTGGCTTACACATTCTGATCACAGCCCATCACTGACAGACATCCGGGCCAAAACTAAGACAGGAACTTGGAGGCAGAATCGGAAGCAGAGGCCACGGAAGAATGCTTGGCACACGTTTGCTCCTCATGGCTCGCTCAGCTTGCTGCTTTATACAACTCTGAAGCCACGTGTCCAGGGGTAGCACAGATCACAGTGAGATGACCCCTCTTATTTCAATCCTTAATCAAGAAAATGCCCCATGGACATTTTCTACAAGTCAAGCTGATGGAGGCATTTTCTCAGATGACTTGACTTGCTAATAAAAACTATGCAGTCCATCACTTTTCTTTTTAAACAGAACAAAAATGGTCTGTTTTATTTACAACGCTCAGTGCATCTTACACATGACATATTTTCATTCCTCATATGTTTTGAAAGTAATCCAATTTGTTTGTGCAATCAGTTTACAGGAAAACCTTAAAACAGCCATTAGACACCTAGAACCTAAATTTCGATATTTCACACTATATTAACAGAGAACTGTTTTTAATTAAGAAAAACTAGACTCTGAGATTAATTACTACCTTCTGGAATCTTTAACTCAAATACAAACAGTATTAGCCTATGAAATAATACCATTAGATTTGGATAAATTATTCTGACCACCCCTCCCCAATAAAATACATGCACATATTAAACTTGGTAAATTACATTAATATGTTTTATTTCAAAACTTTCTTTTTGGACTATGTCAACTGTTTGTTTCCTAATTTAGGGTACAGATGGTGAGGATGCGGTTGGAAAACTATGACATGACTACACCCTGCTGCAGAACAGAAAGGCTTTTCAGAGATCCCATGGCCGGGAGGCAGGTGGCACAGGGGTCCCTCACCCCAGCCAGCACAAAACAGCAGGTTCTTACTTTTCTTCTTCATTCTTCAACCTTCCTGGTTCTCTAAACCCTTTGGCTCAGGCCTGTGTTCTCCCTGAGGCTTCTCAATGGCTTCCTACAAGTGTTGTTCTCCAAGTCTCCATTTCTCTTTTCTGCCTTCCTGAGAAATTTGAAATGTCTCTGCTTGGCTCTCAGTCCTCACTGCCCTAGCCCCTCTGCTCTCTAGCTCTCCACCCGGAAGGCAAAGCAACATTTCAATGAGTTGTTTTGGAGGTTGTAGTGGTTTGAATAAGAATGGCCCCAATAGTCATCAGGAAGTGGCACTACTTGAGAAGGATCAGGAGGCGTGACCTTGTTGGAGGAGGCATAGCCTTGTTGGAGGAGGCATGGCCTTGTTAGAGGAGGTGTGGCCTTGCTGGAGGAAGTGTGTCACTGAGGGCAGGCTTTAATGTTTCAAAAGACTGAGCCAGGTCCAATGTCTCTCTTCCTGTTGCCTGGGGATGGGATGTAGAATTCTCAACTATCCCAGCTCCTGGTCATGCTCCCCACCATGATGATAATGAACTAAACCTCTGAAATTGTAAACAAGCCCTAATTAAATACTTTCTAAGCGTTGCCTTGGCCATGGTATTTCTTCACAGCAATAGAACACTGATTAATACAGAAATTAGTGTCAGAAGTGGGCTATTGTTATGAGAGACCTGACCCTGCTGCTTATTGGCAGAACGTGGACTTTGGGTTAGGAAAGCAGTTGAACCTTTTAAGTGGGGCAAGACCCCACTCAACTAAGCTGCCAAATGTGGAAAGGATTTAAAGAAAAGCTTAAGCACTGAGGGAAACCATCAACAACAGAAAGCTGGTACCAATGTAATTGAACTAGGTGGCCATGTTCCAGTCCCAGCAAGGAGCCAGGTGATTCATGGATGAGCACCTGTGGGTCATTATCAGGCTAGAAGGTAGCAGGATTGATGGTAGTGGATTTCTCAAACTATACTTGAGGGTGGTCCAGAAGTAGGACCTGGCACTGGGTCACACAGGCATTAGACAGCAACATTCCAGTGCTCCTTGGAGAAGGACTTTAACCACATAGAGGACTGTAAGTATAAGATACGTGTTTGTTTCATTAGACTAGCGGTAGCCCTTAGACAGGGTCCGGTCATTTGCACAGGTATGCCACAGAGTATTTGCATATCCCCAAAGTTAAGGTTAAAACCCTGTTTGCAATACTCTTTGTTTCATGGACAAACAGATGAAAAGATTTTGATACAGCTGAAGTGCTAGGACTGGATCCCCAAATCAGAGTTGTTTTTAAAGCTACAAAAGCCTTTTGTTCAGTTTCAGTTCAGATTAGGGGCTCAGCGCCCACTTTGTGGTAGAGGCATTACTATTTCCACAAACTCTGGTATCCAGAGGTGGCAATACCCAACCACACATACAGACTCTTGAACCTGCCTCTTAGTCTTCGGAGTTGGGATCTGAAAGATGGCAGCAATCCTACTCTGAAACAGGTTCCTTTAACCCTTCCGTCAGCCCAGAGCTGAGATAGATGGCCTTTGATGTACAGGGTTGGGCTTTCTTAGCCGACACTCTGGAACCCACAGTCTGTAACGCTTGGAGCCATCCCTCTGTGGCCTTTTTAATAATCTATTTTAGTTTTAGAGGCTAGAAAGAGGTCATCTACTCTAGAAAGAGTGTGGTCCTGAGAAACCTCTAATGGAAGGCCAGGAGATCAGCACTTAGCGCCCCATCACTTGAAGAGTTTCCATTGGGGCAATGGAATTCTGGTAAATGGTCTGCTCTAACTTTTCTCCTCTGCCAATGGGAGGCTGAAGAATGCATCTTTCAGTTCCAAGACAGTGAACATCTATTTCCCTGGAGGAATAAGGTTCATGAGAGTGTATGGGTTTGGAACTGTGGGTAGATGGTTTCAACCCTCTTATTTCTTTCCCTCAGATCTTGGATGGGTCTATAATTAGAGGTCCCAGGATTCCTCACAGGCAGGAGAGATGTATTCCAGGGTGACTGGAATGTACCAGGGCGCCTTTCTCTCTAAACCTGGCAATATGGGCTGAACTCCCCCTTTCTGCTTCCAGGGCCACTGGGTATTTTGTAATGTGGATAGGGGTAGCTCAACTGATTAGTTGAACAATTATAGGGACTTGGTGTTGGCCAGTTTTAAGAGGTTGTTTTTCTACCCATACTCCCAGGAATCTTTGTTGTAAATCTGAGAGAGAGAGAGTCCAACCGTATATTTTGATTGGGGCCAGGACTTTCAGCTAAAAGATCTTCTGACAGAGAGCAAGACACCAAGTTTTTGGTGAGTATCTTAAGTCTAGCTGCATTTCATCCCCAGAGAAGGTGACAGTGACTTTCAGCTTATGCAAAAGGTCTCGTCCCAGTGAGGGCAATCATGCACGACCAAGAATGAGTGGGTTGTCTTCTTTCTTAGGTTTACAGAATGTGGTAGTGGTCCAAGGGTAGCAGGCTATTTTTTCCGTTGCCCCTTGAACAATCTTTTGATAAGTCAGTTAGCCTAGGGACTCTTGAGGACTGAATATGTTGTCCCAATGTCTACTAAGAAGTTAATTGCTTCACTCCCCATTTTAAGTGTTACCCTAGGCTTCTGAGGGCCTTCATCTTGTGATTAAGGCACTCATCTCCCCAACACCCTTTCTCCTTGCTGTGGGACATCGATCTCTCTCTCATGGTGCCTATTTATCTTCTGGCTCCCTTCTTGCCTGTTGTATTAGACTGAGTTTTCTCATAAGGCCTCTGGTATGACCCTGGTAAGTCTCTTATTCTCCTGGTTCTCAACCCTCAGCATCTGGGACCTATTCATACCTTCTGTTCCTCTAAGCTTTGTAAATTCTAGGATCTGGGGCTGCCTGGGTAACAGAGGCAATGTTGGCCACCTGCCTGTTCTCAGGTGCTTCTGGATCTATGAACACATAAGTACTGGAAGCCTCTAGAAGGGACTCTAGGAACCCAGTGGGTTAAACCGAGGTCCCCAGTATGAACTCACTTACCTTTGACAGGTTTGTAAGCTTCTGTGCCACTGCTTGGAGCCAGGAAAGTCTAAGCTAGGTGTCTAGCATTCCTTTACCTTGCTCAGAGTTAAAATCACAATAGAGTTGGTTAGACAGAAACATGCCCTTAATGCCATAAGTGTTATCAGCCAGAGACCCCACCATCTGGACCCAGGACAGTTTTCCTGGCTTCCAACTCTATGCGGTCCCTTTCTTCTGATATGAGCAGGGTGGCCAGCAACTGTTAGAAGTCAGCCCCGGTGTGCTTCTGACTACAGAAAACACTCTCTAGGAGAGAGATGAGTGCCTGCAGTTTCTCAGAGAAAGGAGTTTTCTGGGACTTCCTGTTGTACATATACCACAAATGGGCATAAGGGCTTCTCATTCAGATCCTTTGGCTAAAATAGAGTGAGTCTAGGGGCTTGCCATAGAGAAAGAATGGCAGTCTTGGTCAAGTTCAGGAAGTCTAGGGAATCAGTGATGTAACTGAGTTAGCTGCTGGATTCAGGTGGGAAGCATGCTGAAGGTATGCAGGGAAGGCGTAGACTGGGGAGGTCTGTGGTGGTATATTTAATAAAAATAGCCTGAAATATCAGAGGACAGAGCCAGGCCATGAAGGTCAGGGAGTGGTGACTCATGCATTTAATCCCAGCACTTGGGAGGCAGAGATCCTCTGGATCTCTGGCCAAACAGAGCCAGGGGTGATGACACACACCTTTAATCCCAGCACTAGGAAAGCTGAGACAGGAAGTGATACAGCTAGACAGGGGAAGGAATAAGGCTGGAGAAGGCGGCAGTTCAGGCCTTCACCTGCGACCCCCCTTCCCTTCAGCTGAGGAGCTGGCTGGGTGAGAAGCGGCTGTGATTTGTTCCTCTGTCTCTGATCGTTCAGTTTTCCCCCAATATCTGGCTTCAGGTTTTTATTATAAGAGCAAGTAGAATTTGTGCAAAATCTGACACCCAACTTCTGGGCATAAATTCACAAAAAGCACTTGCCTGTGGCTTTAAAGCCTGGGAATATTGAACGAGGAAGTAAAAAAGCTGGGTGGGAAAGAAATATAAGGAGGAGAAGGCAGAAGTTTTGTTCCTTTTTGCTTGCACCCCTAGTCAGTCTGAGGACTCTTGGAGACAGGACCCACCCTGTTCAACCTAAGGAATTCACTGGGTGAGAATTGCCTGTGGTTTACTCCCTGTCTCTCTGATACTTTCTCCCAATATTTGGTTCCAGGTTTATTACATACTAAATAGAATTTGTGCAATAGGAAGTTTTGTGGGGGAAGAAGAAGAGGAAAGGAACTCTGGGGCTGAGGCCTGGAATGAGGGGTCACTTTTGCCCAGGGATATTGGGTGGGGGTAATTCTTTCT
Organism: Sigmodon hispidus; assembly: GCA_004025045.1. Lineage (NCBI taxonomy): Eukaryota > Metazoa > Chordata > Mammalia > Rodentia > Cricetidae > Sigmodon > Sigmodon hispidus. The sequence continues at coordinate 37,095 of PVIH01005593.1, forward strand.
CCTCTGGGTTGCTCAATAGAATTTTTGGTGCTTTTCCCCATCGGGGCTTAGCTACCATAACTTGATATCAACTTTAAGGCGACAAACAGGTCCTGAGCCATGGAGGAGGTTGTTATAAAAGACTTAACCAAATATCTATGCAGGGCAATGATAAGGGTGCCCAGGATTTCCTGTGACTACCAGTCATACTCTTCAGGCCATGAGGCTACTCTACTGTATGTGCCTGCAAACAGCCATTCACAGAGGGCCCAGCAGTGTCTGCAGGTCTTTATCTGCCTTCTGAAAAGGGTGGAATAAACAATCCAGAGGAGTGCAAAACTGCCCATGGTGTTTGACTTTCCAGATCTCAATTCACAGTGACAAATAACACACTAACCAGAAGAGACAGAGACAGACAAAAGAGGGACAAACAATGACAGTTGTGGGGGGACACGGCCAGTTAGACTGACGCAATTGCAGTTGCCCTGTTCTGGGTAATATGCAGGCATGCACACTGGCCACTTCCTCATGAGCCAGGTTGGAGTCTGCAGCTGCACCTAATGATTGGTGACCATGATCATGGAGATGCTGGAGGCCAATGAAAGAGAGACAACACAGTTAGGGGCGCCTCTGGTTACTGATGGGAAATCAAGAGGGGATATGTAGGTTTGCCCCATATCTGCAATAAATGAGTCCACGAGTCTGCTGATTGCTTTAAATGAGTCTGGAGTCTGCTGTTTCTCACCTAACTTCCGATGTCTGTGCCATTGACACCATGCATTCTCACCCCCTCCCCCAAGGGGTGGCCACATAGAATGGCTCCTAACGCACAATAAAGAGACACATTAGAGGTAGCCACCATCCACTCAGATTAGGGGACAGAAATCCTAGTGACATCTCACACAGATTCTAGACCCTGGGATCCTCTCCAACAGCTTTTATATGTCCACACAGAAGGTTTCTTAACCAGACTTAGCTCTGGAGATGACAGAGCAGGTGACATTCACTGAAGGAAACTTAGATATCAGAGGGGCCTGAACCATTGCAAATGCTAAGACCTTCTCTCCCTGGAATATCTCAGGTTGTGTACTCCTTAGGAGGAAGTTCACACCACCATGGTCTGTTGCTGGCTCTTCCTGAGTCCTAGGGTTGGTCAAATTGGCAAAGGTTTTGAAATAATCTTGCTGGGGCCTCCAAATGTTGCAGGGAAAACGACTCAGATCAAATTCAGACCAACTGGTAAACCAATTCAGACCAAAGTCTGAATTGAAGGTCTGTATTAAGCCACAGTAACTGCCTGTAGAGAAACACTTCTTACAGATCAGTCTTAAATGCATTTTACAAGAGCTTTTAAAGGAAAAATATCACAGAAAAACTATATCCTCTTTGGAAGTTCCAGGGGGCAGTAAAGCAAACAGCCATTTAACAGAAGCCAAAATCATGAAGTTAGCTGGGGCATTTTGATTCTGAGTTTTCAGAACATGGTTGGATATTTTCCCAAGGGAAAGGATATTTTCATGGTTGGAGTAAAAAAGTGAGGTCAGGTCAGTTTCAGGTTAAACCAATGAAGGCTCCAGTTGAGACAAGATAGAGAAACCTTTGGCCAATCACATTAGGATCAGTTAAGTGCCTTAATGTGATAAAGCAAAGATACTGCTTGATTGATCTACCTATCCATTTAAGTGTATTTTAAGAGTTATTTATCTGAGTGGTGGTGGCATATACCTTTAGTCTCAGCACTTGGGAGGCAGAGGCAGACAGATATCTGTGAGTTTGAGGCCATCCTACTCTACAAAGCAAGTTCCAGGACAGGCTCCAAAGCTACCCAGAGAAACCCTGTCTCAACCCCTCTCCCCAAAAAGCTATTTTATTTTTAATTGTGTGTGTGTGTGTGAATATGTATATATGTATAAGTGCAATGTCTTCTAAGTCCAGAAGAGGACATCTGATTCCTTGGAGCTGGAGTTACAGGCAGTTTTGAGTCACCAATGTGGATGCTGGGAATCAAACTCTATCATTTGCAAGAACAATATGTGCCCATAATCTCTGAGTTATCTATTCAGCCCTTCCTGATATATTTTTGAAAGTAAAGTGATGCCAAATTTCACAGTTTCAATTCCTGGGGGAAGTTTTAGCAGCAAAAACATGATAAAGTGAAAAATGCTCTTTCCTCAATGTTAAAATTTCAGGAATCTAATTGCTACTTCCCAGATAAGACCATGAGAATGACCTATTTTTCAACAAAACAGAAGGTAAATTTTTTTTCAAGACAATATCTTACCATGTAGTCCTGAGTGTCCTGAACTCACTCTGTAGACAAGGCTGCCCTCCTACTCACAGAAATCTACCTTGCCTCTGCCTCCCAAGTGCTGGAATTAAAGGCATATACCACTTTGCCTGGCAAAAACATGAATTCTTGAGTAATGGCCCAGTGGTAGAGTGCTTGCACAGCATGTACTAGACCTTGGATTCCATCTGCAGCAACACACACACACACACACACACACACACATACACACACACAAAATGTTGAATCCTTTCCTTCAGTCTGTATTATAAATGCAACAACAAAGTAACAGAGGAGTATAAATTTCAAGCTGAATGGGGCTGGAGATGTGTCTCAGTGGTTAAGAGCACTGGTTGACCTCCCCATCCCCCCAACCCATGTTCAGTTCCCAGCATACACATGGTGACTGACAACTATCTGTTACTTCAGTTTCATGAGATCTAACATCTTCTTCTAGCCTCTCTGGCCACAAGACACACATGTGATGCATAGACATACATGCAGATCAACATTCATACACATAAAATAAAAATATAATTCCAGCGCTTGAGAGACAGAGGCAAGCAGATTTCTACCAGTTCAAAGCCAGCTTCCAGGACAGCCAAGGCTACACAGAGAGATCCTGTCTTGGGGGAGGAAGAATTAAACAAATATATAAAATTTTAAAAATGAAAAAATAAAAAACTGGGTCAGTATATTTTCAGACATTTTGGGTATTTTCATAGTGGTTATATTCTGTGCATTTTTTTTTTCTAAAAAGACAATACAAGCTAAAGAAAGATCTCTCTCTCTCTCTCTCTCTCTTTTCTCTCCCTTTCCCTGTCTCCCTCAGTCTCTGTTGCTGATACTGTTTTGCTTGTTGAGAAGTTTTATTTTGATTTGTTGGGAGAGTCTGAACTTCAGCTCGCAATCCCCTGCCTCGCTCTCCTGTGTGTCATGATTGCAGGTGTGAGCCACGTGCCTGGCTCACATGGGGATTTTACATTGTTTAGCCTATCATACTTGTATATGATGCACTGATTATATTCACCCCCACTACCCTCTCTCATCCCCCCGCACTAACCCTCTCCTTCCCAACTAACCTCCACCGCCTCACTTTCCCTCTTCAGACCCCACGCAGTCACCTGCTAAGTGGTCAGGATTGCCATGTCCATGTTCTGTACAGAAGACAACAGCCATGCTACGGTCTTTCCCATCCTTTTAGCTCCCCAGGCACCCCATCCTCTCTCTTTTGCAATGTTTTCTAAGTCTCAGAGTAGGTGATGCCCACATCCTGTCTGGGCCAAACACTTAGCAGTCACTTCTCAGCACTTTAACCAATCATGAGTTCCTACTGTGACCATTGCCCACTGCCAAAATAGGCTTTGCTGACTAAGGTTGGAAGGTGCACTGTTGTGGAGTATTCACCAGAGAAGACTGTTTGGACTCGGGCGTAAGCCAATGGAAAGTCTTTGGTAACTAGCCAGCAACTATACTGAGTTTTCAGAATCCCAGTGTAGCCCCAAGCTTTAATCTGGGTGAGCTTTTAAGCACACACACACACACACACACACACACACACACACACACACACAAAAAAAAAAAAAAACATATCCTGGGTTGACATACTTCATTTAATAAAAACAGTTAGCCAAAAGCAGAACTACAGAAGCCAAAAAGCAAGGGTAGCACATTTTGAGTCTTCCTCAAAACTTTTGAGTTTGATAGATCAGGTCTTTGTTTTAGTTTGGACAGGTAGTGTTGTTTACCTGCTGAGTTTTACAGCCTGAATGACACTTCCATCATGGAGTCAGTTGTGCCAAGGTCTGAGGCTCTATTACCTTTCCCATTGGTTTTAGTGAATGAGTCAAATCATGAACTCATCTGTTCACTTGCTGTTAATCCAATCAGAGTGAGAATTAAAGGCCCAGCCAGTGCTGACAGCAGAGTAGTTAGCCAGGGGACCAAGAGAACATAGTCTGGCATCAATTATCTGATTATGTCTTTGTCTCTTTTTCTCTGAGTTGTGCTGTGGAATTATGCTCTTCTATGTTGTATATATTTGTCCCTTCTGCTGGTTTAATAAAACACTGATTGGCCAGAGGGCAGATAGGAAGTGTGGGTGGGGCCACCAGACTAAGAAAACTCTGAGAGGAAGAAGAACAGAGCAGAGATGCCAAGTAGATGCAGAGGAAAGAAGACAAAAATGCTGCTCTGAGAAAATATTCTAAGCCACTGGCTAACCATGGTTAGTTTAAGAGTAAGAGGTAGCGGATGGAGCCAACTGCAAGAGGCGGCAATGTGAATCAAGCAAGCCTTGTCCCGAGGTTATGTCCTCAAGAATCTTGTTGGAGGGCTGGAGAGATGGCTCAGCAGTTAAGAGCACTGACTGTTCTTCTCGGAGGACCTGACTTTGATTCCCAGCATCCACATGGCAGCTAACAACTGTCTGTAATTCCAAGATCTGACACCCTTACACAGTTATACAAGCAGGCAGAACACCAATTCACATATAATAAAAATAAATTAATTTAAAAAAAAAGAGTAAGAGGTAGCAAGTGATATGCCTGAGCCATGGTCCAAACAGCATGTAATTAATATAAGACTTTGTGTGATTATTTAGGACTGTGGGTCCAGACTTTAGAGCTAGGCTGGGCTAGAAACTTCTGACTACAGAGTTGGTGGGGGTTTTTTAGTTTTTTTTTCCCAAGCCATGGCAAGATTTTTTTTAATTATCCCTGATCAATTAGCATAGAAACAACTGGTTTTTCCCAAAAGCTAGACATAATTTTCTCATGAAAAGTAAGTCTAAGCCTCTCCATTTTTTTTTTTGTGAGTCTTGGCTGTAAGCACTTTTATTTACTTATATTTTATGTATGAGGGCTCTGCTTGCCAGCAGATCCTATTATAGATGGTTGTGAGCCACCATGTGGTTGCTGAGAATTGAACTCAGGTTCTCTGAAAGAGCAGCCAGTACTCTTAACTGCTGAACCATTTCTCCAGCCCCTGCCTCTCCAATTTTGTATGACCATTTCTTGTGTGCATTCATGTGTGTGTGTTTATGTGTATGTGCATGTATGTAATATCATTTCTGCAAGGGAATATAACTTGGTTCAATATTTCTGGGTCCTAATCAACCTATTCATTTAGTTTGGAAAGCATCAGAAGAGGTATATTTAGTCAAACTATGGGTACATACTCACCAAGTAGTTTCAGGGGTTCAGTAATATTGTTGTCTAGATAAATTAAACCATAAGGCAGAATAGCCAGCATCAGAATAAGGGGAGTATCTAGGTTAAAGGTTTTGGATATTAGACAAGTTTCTGTCCCATGTAAGCCCTCTAACATTAATCTGGGCTGCCCCAGTGACAGGGAGTTTTGTCAGCCAATTTTGACTGGTTTGTTCCTGTCCCTATGTAGTACAGGGGCCAGATGTCTAAGCATAACCGGAAACCCTGGCTGAGTTTTGGCTGATAATGATTAACTCTATCCCCAGGGTCCTTTCCTTTGGCATAGAATCTGTTTCTCCAGGTTTTTCCTGTTTCCCAAAGGCCAGACACTTTTTAAAGAAGTTTTCAGGAAGCCTTTGTTTCTGCACCTAGGAGGCCCAGCTGCAGGGCACACATAAAATTGTAAACTCTGTATTTTTACCTCAAAATATAAATTCCCATATCTTTCATTTTTTCCATACAACTAGACACTTAAAGTGGGCATCAGTAAGTACAGGTCAAAGTTGAATATGGGTTTCTAGTCTGTAGTCACATTGGCCAATATCTTCTCTGTATCTGTTTTTGTTTCCAGTCCAGGCCTGAGTGCAGTGGGAGTTAACCTCCACATAAATCCATGATCCTGTATTCAAACCCACAGTGCAAAACTCAATTCAGGAGGAGGTAGAGGAGCAAGGAGTGGAAGGGCCCTGGGCCCAACAAAGCACTAATTTTATAATGGGTCCACAAGCTTCTGCTTTCTGGACCTGGGTGTGGTGGATCCATGGTGAGATGCCAGGTACCTTTACTACCATAGGGATGGAGAGAATCACCTTGTAGGGTCCTTTCCAGGTTAGTTTCAGGCCCCTTTGGTTATTCACTTGACCCACACAGTATTATTGGATTCAATCAAGGGGAAATTGCTGGAAGACTCAAAGGTCGGCTGTGTCTCTCAGATAGTTTAATAAATAGCCTGTGTAGAACTGGAAGGCATGTAATGCTATGGTTAGAAAGCATTGCCATGGGAAGCAGTGGGAGGTCTTCAACCATAATCTCATGGAGGGAGGATAAATCCCTCCCTATATGGGGTGTGGTGGACCTAAGCAAAGCAAAGGAAGGTGGTCTATCCATTCTATGCTGGACTCTAATGAGAGCTTTGTTTTTTTTTAAAGACAATGTTTCTCTGTGTAGCCATGGAAGTCCTGGAACTCGCTCTGTAAACCAGGCTGGCCTCACATTCACAGAGATTCGCCTGCTCCTGCCTCCTGAGTGATGGGATTAAAGGTGTGGGCCACCAAGCCTGGCTTCCTGCTGCTGTTGGTGATGTTCACCTGCTTAGAACTCCAGAGTTCTATCTGCACAATGAATTTTCAATCTATGTCTAAAGCTTTAGCTGTTAATTGAGAGGTTTTGACCATGGAAATCAGGCCATTGTCAGACCCTATTGCTAGGGGGAGAGCAAGTCAGGGAACCAGTTCCTGGAGGAGCTTTTTAGCTGCTACTTGAGTTTGCTCCAAGTGGGAACACTTCGACTCAGCTGGAAAAATCATCTATAAAAACTAGCAAGTATGTGTATCCTTCCCCAACAGGCAGGATCTTGAGTTTTCCCAGAGTTCACCAAGGTATTGGTCTCTCATTTGAATTCCTTTCTGGACAAGGGCTCTCTGTTTTAGATTCACTTGAGCATAAACCTGGTATCTGGCTGAGATATCCCTTGCTAACTGTCTAGTCTAGGTGGTATAACATACCTTGGTCTGAGCAATGTTATGCCTAGAGCTCGACCCACAGAGAGACCACCAAAGCCACAGATGTCCAGAATGCAATAGCAAGGTTTATTGGCAGCACAATACAAGCCAAGCAGGGAGCATACTTCAAGTTTCTTTGATAACAGAGTGAGGAGTAGCTAGTGTCTTTGGTTACAAGGGATCTTTTATAGGCAAAAGTTACATACAACGAAGTTGGTTGCTTGGAGACACGATGCTGAAGTGCTACTGATTGGCTTGTGCTTAGGATCTTTCTGCCCCAGAGTATCTTTGAACTCCACCTGGATAGACCTCACCTGGACCCTTCCTGGTGGCTGGGTTTTCCCAGAACTGAGCAAGTAAGAATCTATTCCTCTCCCAGAACTGGGCAGATGTCTTGGCTAATCTCCCAGAGCTGGGCAGGTAGGAAGCTATTCTCTCAGAATTGAGGAGGCCCCCTGCTAGGTCTATTCTTTTAGGACATGTTCTTTTCCCAGGACTGATCAGGTATGACTATTCTCCTAGAACTGGGCAGCCCCCCACTCCAGAAATGCAAAACTAAACTTTATTTTACCTTTTTATAAAATAGCTACTAGAATGCAAAATGGGGTTTCTTGAGCTAAGTCTTCTCTCTTCAAGCAACCGAGAAAGTTTTGTGAACCCCAGATGGGTAGCCTGGTGAAGATTAGTTACCAGAGTCTTCCCAGCTGTTTCTGAAAGAGTCGTCTATTCCTCTGGTACCCTCTATCAGCTTGTGGGTTTGAGCTGTCCAGTTCTTCTTTACCATGGGCTCTCAGGCAACACTGGGTCCTCCTGGTATGTCATCAGAATATCAATAGGCCCCACTGGTCGTAGGGCCTTTGTTGAGTACCAAGGTCAGCACCCCAGGAGTAGAGGACAGCAATTTGTGGGGGAAGCCAAACAACCTCCTCTTCCCCAGCTTTGAGAAGCCCTTTCTTTATAGATCTACCAAGGACATGCCCAGTAGTAACAGCATACCAATTGACAGTCCATGGATATGGTGGTAGGGCTGGGAACCTGTCTTGGGCCCAAATTAATTGTACTGAAGTAATTACTATGGTTCTCAGATATCTGGTTCCTTCTTTCATCTCCTGACAGTCATGGACAAGCACTTGCGTCATGAGGCAAGAGGGTAGCAGAAATGATGGTGGTGGGTTTCTCAAATCAGACTCAGGGTGGACCAGGAGTAGGGCCTGGTACTAGGTCACACAGGCTTTAGACATCTAGTGTCCTGGTGCTCCACAGAGGGGGCCTCAACTGTGTCATGAGGTACTGTGAGTATAAGGTTTTGCTTTATTTTTTTCAAAACAAGGTTTTTCTGTGTAGCCCTGAATATCCTAGAACTCACTCTATAGACCAGGCTAGCCTTGAACTCACAGAGATCTGCCTGTCCCTGCCTTCTAACTGCTGGGATTAAAGGTGTATACCACTTTAGAGTATAAAATCTTAATCCAGAGTTAACCTGTTTGTTGTATTGATTTCTGGCCCAGACTTTCCGGTCTAGCCCAGAGGTTTGGTCCCACTTTCATCCCTACTTAGCCTCAAATAATCACACACAGGCTTATATTATTTTTATGCCAATTGGCTTAAGGCCCAGGTATATAATAACTTGCTAGATCTTTAGTCTTAAATTAACCCATCTTTCTTATCTTGTTTAGCCATGTAGCTTGGAACCTTTTCTCAGTAGCCTTTCCTCTGCATCTCCTGGAAGCTCTGGCGAATCTGTATCATCTGTCCTGCTCTGACATGTTCCCAGAGTTTCCTTAGTCTGGTAGCCCCGCCCACACTTCCTGTCTGCCTTTGGCCAATCAGCATTTTATTAAACCAGTAGGCAGGACAATTATTTACAATGGAATAGAACACAATCTCACTACACCTGTTTGCTTTCTTTAATTAGACTAGCAGTAGCGGCCGCTGCTCTTGGACAGGTGGGCCATTCTGTGACTACAGGGTCCAATTGTTTGGACAGGTGTGGGGATAATCTTTTTATGCACTGTGTAAAGATGGGTCTCTGTTTAATTTCACCACCTAAGGCACCTTTCTGATTGGTTTAATAAAGAGTCGAACAGTCAATAGCTAGACAGTGAGGAGAAGAAGGACTTTGAGGTGGAGATTGGAGCTCAGGGAAAGAATCAGTGGTGGAAGACTCACCAGCCAGATGCAGAGGACATCAGATGTGCATAAGGTATTGAGGAGCAGTAATGAGTCACATAGCAGAACATAGATTTATATAAACAGCCTAATTTAAGTTTTAAAAGCTAGCTGGGAACAAGACTAAGCTAAAGCCAAGCTTTCATAATTAATAAAAAGTCTCCATGTTGTTATCAGAGAGCTAGTGGCCCAAAGGAAGACCTGTTACAGACAGGTATGTCACAGGACCTTTTCATGGGCCCAAAGTTTGGGTTAAAACCCCTTTTGTAATGTCTTCTGTTTACTCTCAGTCCAGATTAGGGGCTCAGTGCCCCACTTTGTGCTGATGTACTCCACGAACTCTGGTGTCAGAGGCAGCAATATCTAGCTGCAGCTAGAAACTCTTAAACCTGCCTTTAGTCTTTGGAGTTGGGATCTGAAGGATGGTAGCAATTCTACTCTGAGACAGGCTCCTTTTGCACTCCCTCAGCTGGTAGTCAAGATAGGTAGCCTTCTACAAAGCTGGGCTTTCTTAGCCCATATTCTAAAGCCCAAGGCCTATAACTTATAGCAGTCCCTCAGTGGCCCTTTTATAACCTATTTTCCCAGGAAACCTTTCATGGAAGGGTAGAAGGTCAGCACTAAGTGTCTCATCAAGCAAGGCTGGCTCATTTTTAAATCTTTGAGGCAACCTGGTCCATGTAAGTCACTCCCTGTAACCTCCCACTGGGTCTGTCCATTTAAAAGCAAAGATGGTGTGGTAGTTTGAATAGGAATCCACCCCTTATTGACTCATGGGTTTGCAGGCTTTGCCCATCGGCAAAAGTGTCACTATTAGGAGGTGTGATCTTATGGAGTGAGCAGCTGTGGCCTTGTTGGAGGAAGTGTGTCCCTATGAAGGTAGGCTTTGAGATCTTAAAAGCTCAGGTCTGGTCAGTGGGACACAGACTCCTTCTACGGCCTGTGGATTAAGATGTAGGACTATCAGCTCCTTCTCCAGCACCATGTCTGCCTGCACACTGCCATGTTTCCTACCATACTAAACCTTTGAAACTGTAAATCAGCCACAATTAAATGTTTTCTTTGTAAGAGTTGCTGTGGTCGGGCTGGAGAGGTGGCTTGGTGGTTAAGAGCATAGGCTGAGTTCAATTCCCAGCAACCACATGGTGGCTCACAACCATCTCGTAAAGATTTGTTTTCTTCTGACGTGCAGACAGAAAACTGTATACATTGATAAATAAATAAATCTTAAAAAAAAGAAAAAAAGAGAGGTGCTATGGTCATGGTGTTTCTTCACAGCAATAAGAATTCAAACTAAGACAGAAGGGTTGACTCACATCTTCCAATGGGAGGCTAAGAATGCATCTTTTAGGTCTAAGACAGTGTACACCTGCTTCTCTGGAGGAATCAGACTCGTGAGAATCAGAGATCCCAGGTTGCTTTGTCAGCAGGAGAAGCATATACCAGGAAGACTGGCAAGAACCCTGGGATGCCTCTCTCTTCCAGCCAGGCAATATGGGTTTCACTTTCCCATTTTGTTTCCAAAGTCAGTGACTATTGTCTGGACAAAAGTAGCTGAACTGGTTAGTTGAACAATTATAGGAGCTTGGTGTTGGGCTAGTCCTGGAGAATGGTTTCCTCTGATAGAGGGTAAGCCACCAAAATTTGCTGGGTAAAATTTGTAAGTCTAACTGCATTTCCTCATCAGAGGAGGTGACGGTAGTTTCCGGTTTGTGCGATAGGTCTTGTTGAAATGAGGTCTCTGTTGTTTAACCCCCTTTGAACTACCTCTAGCAACTGGGACCTACTTATATCTTTACATTTTTAAACTTGTATAACTTTTTTTAAAAAAATCTGGGTCTTACTGGATAACAAAGGACATTTTTTAGCAGTTGCCTTTTAGTCTTTTTAAAGAGGACCTAGCAAAAATTGTTTAAAGTCTCCTTGGTCAGTATTGTTGGACAGAAAGGAAAATCTGTTCCGTACAGGCTGCTTTACTTAACAACAGTTCCCCTGTCCAGCCCTGGGACAGTTTTTCTACCTTTTTTCCCCCTGAGAGAATGGTGGATTTTGAATCTTTCAATTATAAAAATCACTGATTAACTAGAAGGAATAAATCATGAAAGAGAAAGAAGTGTTACTTTCTCTTTTCCTCTGGGCTCAGCTCAGGAGATCTCTCTCTCTCTCTCTCTCTCTCTCTCTCTCTCTCTCTCTCTCTCTCTCTCACACACACACACACACACACACACACACACACACACACACACACACACACACGCGCGTGTGCGCATGCACACATGATCACTTAAGACCTGTGCCCCCTCCTTTTGAGGATGCCAGGTCACCCAGAGAAAATCCCAAAATCTTCACCTGTCCCACCCCAGAAAAAGAAGCACTTGCTTGTTTTTGGTTTTGTTTTTGAATTTTTCTCTGTAGCTTTGGCTCTCCTGGAACTTGTTCTGTAGACCAGGCTGGCCTTGAACTCACAAAGATTCACCTGCTCTGCCTTCTGAGATTTAAAGGTGTGCACCCACTGCTCAGTGGGCACTTGTTTTGTTGTTTGTTTCTGCTCTTGGTCAGGTTGGTCCCTGTGAGGAGGTGAGGAGGGTTGGACCATCCAGGATCTCTGCCATCTAGGCACACAGGGAGGGGGAATAGTTCCCCTAGGTGAGCGTTCCCTCAGAGAAAGCCACTGGTCAATACTAGGAAACAAAACTGACAGGAACACATAGAAACAGAGAGAGAGAGAGAGAGAGAGAGAGAGAGAGAGAGAGAGAGAGAGAGAGAGAGAGAGAGAGAACAACCAGGGGTGACCACACATGCATATATCTGAACAAGCAGACAAATTCGGTGATGTCTCATATGTACCCTGGACACTATGTCAGCAGCCAAGTCAGCCTCTCACATGTGTCTTAGCCAGACTTACCTTTGGAGGTGACAGACTTGTGACTTTCTAATTAGTTTCCTTTAAAGTGGAGGTGTTAGACCCCTCTGAAGCTGTCAGGCAGCCCTGGGAACCTGAAACCTCTCAAGTTGTTCACTCCTGAAGAGTCTCCTGACCAATATATTCTTCCTCCCTTCAAGGGTCCCTGAGACCCCCAACGTCTGGTCTCTGAATATCTCAGTGGGACCTTCAGAAATGTTATGGGGTATTCACCAGAGAAGGTTGCCTAGACATATGTTTAAGCCAATAGAAAGTCTTTATTAGCTGGCTTGCGGATACCCTAGTTTAGCCCAAGCATTTCTCAGGGTGAACTTTTATGCACAAAAGCCTTATTCTAGGTTGACATATTTCTGCAAACAAGAACAGTTAGAAAGAAGCAGAATTACAGAAGCCAAAAAGCAAGGTTAGTACATTTAAAGACTTTTCCAGAACTAAAGACTTTGATGGATTAGATCTTTGTTTTCATTTTTGGCAGGTGGTGCCATCTATCTGCTGAGTTTCATGGCTTGAATGGCACTTCCATAATGGAGTTAGTTGTGCTAAGGTCTAGGGTCCTATTATAATACTCATCTATGGGAATGTGTGTGTGTGTGTGTGTGTGTGTGTGTGTGTGTGTGTGTGGAGAGAGAGAGAGAGAGAGAGAGAGAGAGAGAGAGAGAGAGAGAGAACAATTTAACTACATATTTATTTAGCAAAACATTAGTAGTAGATGTTCCCAGAACATCTTGAATTTTCCTAACCAAAAGGTTTTAACCAGCTCTACAGTGCCAGGCATGTTTCAAGGTGTTCACATTTAAGGACTTTCTCAGGACTATAAAATTTGATGAATTAGAACAGTAATTCTCAACCTTCCTAATGCTATGACCCTTTAATACAGTTTTTCATGTTATGGTGACCCCCAATCATAAAATTATTTTCATTGCTACTTTATAACTGTAATTTTGCTACTGTTGTGAATTGTAATGTAAATACCTGTGTTTTCTAAAGACCTTAGGCAACCCTGTGAAAAGGTCATTTGACTCCAAAGAGGTCACAATCCATAGGCTGAGAGTCTCTGGCTTAGGGCTTTGTTCTGGTTTTGGCAGGCAGGACTGCCTATATTGGGTTCTGAGGCTTACATGGTGCTTCCATCATGGCACCAGCTATGCTGAGGTCTGGGAGCTTGTTACACTCCTTCTAAGGAGCAGGCCTAAGATCCAATCAGGAAGTGACTGAGTATAACGGATATTCATGCCACCATTGTACTGGTAGGTGACAATTGCCAGCATTTGGAGCATGCAGAGTCTATATCTGGATGTGATTGTTGGTAATTTTTCACACCTAACAGGCTATACAAAGGGATATGGATGTGCTGTAAAAGGTTTCTGGCCTGGACTTTTCGGTCTAGCCCAGAGGTTTGGACCCACTCTGAGCCCCACTGCCACTGAGGCCGAAATAATCACACAGATACTTGTATTATTTTTACGCTGATTGACCTAGGGCCCAGGCATATAACTTGCTAACTCCTTCATCTGAACTCATCCCATCTTGTTCGGCTGTGAGGCTTGATACCTTTCCTCAGAGCAACATTTCAGCTTCTTTCCTCTGCATCTGCTGCCGCCTCATGATCGTGTCTCCATCTCATCTCTGTGGAGGCGTTTCTTCCCTGCTCTGAGATGTTCCCAGAGTTTTCTTAGTATGGTAGCCCCTGCCCACACTTCCTGTCTGCCTTTGGTCAATCTGTGTTTTTATTAAACAAGTAGGAAGGACAATTATTTACAATAGAACAGAATACAATCCCAACCACATGAATATTCTGTGAAATAGTTCAACAGAATACCCAGGTCTACCTGGGAAATTGCAGGTTAAATTTTCTTTTGTTTGAACCTGTTTTCAGGTCCATTTCATTTCATTTCTGCAGTGTCATCTATCATTTTATTTCTATTGCCACGCTCACTCTCTACTCAGGTCCAATCACTTACAATCCCTTTAAGAAGCACTTGTTGAATGAACTGAAGATACTCCTGGGGAAACCACTTAGGTCCCAAATAAAGCTCCACTCCTTGTGTATGCCATTTGAAACAATATGTACTAACGGTCAGCCTACCAGCCATTTGTAACTGTTGTTATTCGTCCAGACACTGCTCATTAAAGCTATTCTACTGCAGTCCCCAGCCCGGAGTACACTTTAGGACCATGAACATCTTGCTACCATGCTCCTTTAGGCTCCTTTAGTCCTCAGTTTTTTAGGACTCTGGCAGCTATTTTGTAGTTGAGCCAATGTTTTCTCCTGAGATTTGGCCATACACCCCCCCCCCTCTCTCTAAGGGTAGTAACTGTGGTATTAAGGATGAAACCCAAGACCTCAGGAATGTTATACAAGAGCTCTGTCACTTATTGGGAGGCATATGATATTTGTTTGACCTATTGAGGAGATGTTGACATTGATCACCTTGATTAATTTGTTCTGCTCAATCAAGACTTTATAAGATGCCAGTTTTGCATTGTGATGACTAATTGGTGAGAGACATGTCTGTGTAGACATTCTGTTTAGTTTCCCCACTCCGGCCCTTCCCGCTCCATCATATTTACTACTGACATTCTACTCAAAGAAGAGGATCCAAGTTTTCCTTCTCTCCATTTACTCTTTTCTCTTTTTCCTGAATGTGTTTTAGTTATTTTTGTGTGTATGAACATTTTGCCTGCATGTATGTCTGTGCACCATGTGCATGGTTTGTGCCTATGGAGGCCAGAACAGAGTATCAGAAACCCAGGAGCTAGAGTTACAGACAGTTGTGAACTGCTATGTGGGTGCTGGGATTTAAACCCAGGTCCTCTGGAAGAAAAGTCTATGCTCTTAACCACTAAGTCATCTCTCCAGCTTCTGGGTATTTTGAGGCAGGATTTATGCTGTAGCCCAGCTGGCCTTGAACTCACATTTATCTTGCCTCTGCCTTCCAAATCTTGGGATCATAGCTACCACAGGCAGTTTTTACTCACTTCTCTGTGTGTGTGTGTTTGTTCATATGAGTGTGGTTGCATGTGCAATAGCACATGTGTTCATGTAATCAGAGGTCAAACTGAGGTTTCTTTAGGAGCCATTCACCCTATTATTTTTAATTAGGAGAATCAGAGGATGATTTTTAGGAGTTGTTTCTCTTTCCACCATGAGTTCCCGGCATCAAACTCAGTCTGTCAGGCTTGTTTAGCAAGTGTTTGCTGGCTAAGCCATCTCACCAGCTCTTATCCTCAGTGAGCCTTATTCTACACAGCTAGTCAGCAAACTGCTGAGATCAGCCTTTCTCTGCTTCCCTAATGGTGGTATCACAAGCAAGAGCCTCCATCCCCAGCTGTGGACATGGCTGCGGAAGACTGAAGTCACTATTGATGAGCCATTTTCCTGTCCCCTTTATTTGCTTCTCTGTGACACTAAAAATTCATGGATTCTCTTGCTGGTTCCTGGATGCTGGAAGGTGAGCTGTTCTGTTCCACCCTCCCTGCCGTGACAGACTGGAACCTCAGAAACAAAATGTAGGAGAAACTGGAAGAAAAAGAAGATGCAACTGATGAGCCAATCTACAGCAGCAGGGAGAGAAGGGACTATTCTGAAGCAAGGGAACATGGTAGAAAAAAAAGGGGGGGAGTCCGGAGAGATATAGCTCAGTGGTTAAGACCACTGTCAGCTCCCCCTGAAGATTTGGGATTCCAGCACTGAGACTGCAGTTCCCCACCCCCTGTTACTCCAGTTACAGGGAATATGATGCCCTCTTCTGGACTCCATGGGCACTGAATGCAAGTGTTGTACAGGTAAACATGCAGGCAAACACACATACACATAAAATAAGATGAATATTGTTGTTGTTGTTTTGCTTTGTTTTTCTCCAGGGCTCCTCTGTGTAATCCTGGCTGGCCTGGAACTCAGAGACCTGCCTGCCTCTGACTTCTATGTGCTGAGATTAAAGGTATGTACCACCACTGCCTGCTGAGAGGGGGGGAGGGAAGGAGGGAGAGAAAGGAGAGAGAGAGAGAGAGAGAGAGAGAGAGAGAGAGAGAGAGAGAACTGCCTTAGATGCTATCAATGGATTGTGCCAGTCCTTTGCCATAGTGCAGTCAGGAGTGCATGTTGGGGGTAGGAACAGACTTGTCTCTGCACAAAACAATGGCCACTATTGTTTGCATGTGCTAAGAATCTGGATGAATGACAACATGCAAAGGAGGCACAAGGGGAAATCCCCAGTGAGTCAGACGATGCAGGAAGGGACCCAGCTGTTATCAACTATGGAAACACAAGGTGTTTTGTGGAGAAGGTATCAATGCTAAGTATTAATGCCCTGATAGTGGTGGGGATGGGAGAGCGCCATGTGCAGCTGCATCCCTTCCATGAGCCTGAGCTGATAAGGAAGAAGATTGCCAGGCCAAATGGGCAGTGGGAGGAGAAAATAAACCAGTGTACAGAAGTGAAGCTGGTGGCTGCAGGAATCATCCAGGACACTTTAACTTGAAGCAAGTGCAGAAGCCAGATGTCTGCTTATGTCATGGCAAGTCAGAAAATACCAATCAGAAACAAGCTCAGAGCCAGATTCTAGAATAGAGTGAAAGGTTGCCTCCTTGAGATAGGACATCTGAAAGTCGGGCCACTGCTCCACTCATACTGGGAGCAAAAGTGTTCAGTACTTCGAGACTAATGCATTAAAATGTATGTTATGGTGCTGGAGAGATGGCTCAGGGGTTAGGAACACTGGCTGCTCTCCCAGAGGACCAGAGTTCAATTCCCAGCACCCATATGGCAACTCACAACTGTCTATAACTCCTGTTCCAGAGATCAGATACCTTCATACTAATGCACATAAATAAAGCTAAATAAATTTTTTTAAAAGCGTGTGTTACTTGTAGTTGGAAACCAGGACCCAGTTCCTATCAGCTGGAACAGTTGGCGGAGTGTTAAGTATCACAGCACTGCCCCAAGAAGTCGGGGGCTTCAGTATTCCCACTGCTTGGAGTACTTCAATAATAAGGAAGTTGTACTTTTAAAATAATAAATATATATATATGTATATATATGCATTAAGTATGTCTGTATACTAATGAAGGTCAGGGAACGACTGTGAGTCCCTGGGGATTGAACTAGGGTTGACAAGCTTGGCTGCAAGCAACCTGACCCACTGAGCCATCTCACTGGCTTCAGTTAGTTATACTCTTATTATCCTTATTATTTTGACATTGAAATTTCACGGATTTGGCTACTAGTTTGTAGCACCGGTATAGTTTTACACATTCCCATCTACCACCACCGTCCTTACATTCTAGTACTAGGCATTCCTAGAACTGACTTTTTCATCAAAGCAGCCCATTCCTCCTGTATTTTTTTTTAACTGTATTTTTTTTTTTATTGTTCAGCAACACATTCTTTAGCATTCCAAGTTTGCTTCGAAAACGACACTGAAATTTTGATCCACCACCCGAGTGAATGCTGAGACTGCTGGCACGTACGCACCCGTTTCGTGCGCCATTGGGAATCGAACCCACAGCCTCATGAAAGGGAAGCAAGCACTCCACCCACTGAACTCCCTTCTTCCTGCCCCTGCTCTAGGAAACGCTACGAAAAAACCGGAAGTCCCCCGCTTCCTGCCCCAAAGCGGAACTTCGGAGCCCCGCACCTGGCAGGAGCTCGGCGCTGCACACCAGCCTTTTCCGGTTGTAACCGGAAGTTGGTGTGACAGAGGCGGCTGTGCGTCAGGTGACTGAAGTCCGGGTGGGAGGGGCCGGAGGTTCAGTGTTTCTGACTGACGAGGCTCTGAGACTGGCTCGTCTGCGGTGACACGGAGAGGGACGCGAGGTTCCGCTGACACTCGCTCTGCGGCGACAGGTAGGTGACGAGCTAGGGGGCGGGCCCGGGAGCAGTGGACCCTTCCGGGGGCTCCGGGACTGAGGCCTCCGGAACACTCTGCCCGGGTCCCAGAAGAAAGGTCAGGCCGGCGTCCTTGGGTACAGATTGGGCAAACTGAGGCCCCAGAAAGGGGAAGGGCGCCCACGAGCTCCCGTTTCAGGCAGGGCTCCCCTGACTCGCTGTCACCCTCGGGTGCTGGACCGTGTTCCAGGTAGGTAGTGGGGAGGGGTGCGGAGTGGGGTGAACAGATTTGGGGTGAAGCCTAGAGGAGGCGTGGACTCGAGGTCGCCGCCTCCAGCTGGTTGTGCGTCCTAGGCCGAGTCCCCTCCCTCATGGAGCCTGGTCCCCACACTCGTTAGACCCGGCGCCGCCTCTCAGACCCACTCCTCAGCCACTTGCTCCTGAATCCTCCGGGATGCGGGCTTTCCAGCCCCGGACTCCTCCGACAGCTTGTTTGGAATCTGGGTTTGGAACCTAGGAAACCTTCTTTTGAACGTTCTCCTCCGGACTTCGGTCCCTCGGAAGTGCTCTCCCGCTGCGAATGCGAGGTTCGCTTGGAGGCAGTGGAGCTGGTTCGGTTCTTTGAAATAGCGGTCTAGTCTAGGAAAGACCACCAGAGGAGAAGAACTATCTTTCAAAACTGGCCTGGGGCCTGGCACTCGTAGGTTATAGCAAAGAGGACTCCCACTTAAACTTTGGGGCTGAAAGAGGTACAGCTAGGATTAATAGGTGGGTTCTATGAGAAGAGAAATGTGTGCTTAATATTAAGAATTTAATATTCAGAGTCATCAGAGGTGACCATTGGTGGGATAGGCTGTCTCCTTATGGACGAAGATATACAGGTATTAGATAGAGGTCCTTTCCAACTTGAAAGTCTCTTATTCTAAGTAGTTATTGTGAATCTATCTTTCCATTGCTAACTCTGTCTTCAGAGTATATATGACATTTCTTTTGTAATTTGAGACAAGTGATCTCATGGATCTCAGGCTATCATTCAACTCCTTTTCTGGCTCAGGTTGGCCTTGAACTCCTGATCTTCCTGCCTGAGTCTCAAAGTGCTGGGGTTCCACATTAGTACCATTATGCCTGTTGAATGTGAAATTTCTTTGTCTTACTTTCTTTTCTTGATCCCTCCTTCTCCCTAGCCTACATCTCCTGTGAAAGACCAGCACACTTGATCTTATGTAATCTTTTCCTTGTTGTCTTGGTCACCATCCTTCTTTTCAAGGACTTTGGAACAACTCAATATCTGATAAAGGTGTCAGAAATGTTTGTTGTACTAATAATCAGTGACTCATTCCATTGGTTAGTAATTTTTTTTTGTTTTGCTTTTAACTTTTTAAATTTGTTGTATTAGTCAGGGTCTCACTTTGTAGCCCAGGCTGTGATCCTCCTGCCTCAGCCTCCCACAGTGTTGGGCTATATCTGACATTAGTAATTTATTTTCTAAGAACAGTCTAGAAAGCCTCTGAAGACTGTGAACTAACACTCTATCTGTTCGTCTCTCTCTGTTTCTTTCCCAGAGTATTATATAGCCCAGGCTGACTTTGAACTCAGGGTCTTCCTTCCTTAACCTTCCAAATGCTGGGGATTACTTGTGTTCCCTCCAGGCTCTGCTTGCCAGTGAACTCAGGATCACAGAATGGGGGACTGATTGTAGTTTTTGGGTCAGTTTTCTTCTTAGTTTATAAACTGAGCCTTAATCCTCTCTCAAACAGTGTGTGTATAGAGGTGAGAGAAATTTTGTGGTCCGTAAGCTAACTATCCATCTAGCATATATGACAATTCTTTTATGGTCTTGACTTGCAGACTTATCCTCACAGCTGATCCTTCAAGCATACCTATACTTTTCTAATCTAATATTCTATTTCCTTATTTTGCACTTTACCAAACATTAAACAGACCACTTTTCCATCTCTGCTAGAGCACTGTTAGAATGTTTATGCTGCCAGGCATCATGGTTAAAGGTAGCTGTATTCTCAGTGCAGTGGAGGCAGAGGCAAGCAATCTTTGAGAGTTCAAGGCCAGCCTAGTCTACAAAGCAAGTTCCAGGACAGCCAGGGCTATTACACACACACACACACACACACACACACACACACACACACACACACAGTGCTTATGTTGTCTTGAGAAGCAAAGGTTCCATATTATGATCCAGTTCTGCTGACATTTCTTCCACAAAACAAAAGGTTGGAGTTGAACCAAAAATTCTTGCTTGTTTTCCTGTTGTTTATCATCCTCAAAAAAATTTTTTAAGTGTGAAATAATCATTCAGTTGTTACATGACATTCAAGATGATGTGGCCTTAAATTCAGTTGCCATCTCAGTGTTGAGGAAAATGCTTTCAATTTGTTGAAGTTTTTAAAACTTAATTTAGAAGTTTCTTTTTAAAGAGATACCTGACTGGTGCTTTAGTAAGTGTATTCTACTGGCCACCGTCTGATGACTTTGAGAAGGGATTTGATGGTAAAAATAAGTTTGGGAAAAGCTACTCACCATTATCCTTTCTTAGTGTCTTAATGTAAGTACCATATTAAAGGCCCTGCATGTTTTCACAATAAAAATTCTGGATTTATAATAAGTTAACATGTTTTGCTTTCTTAGTGTTACCAAACTTATTTGGTGTGAAACTTCTTTTTTTTTTTTTTTTCAATCCTTAACATAGGACCTTGCTTTGTAATATCCAGGGTAGCTTCAAACTTTCTCTCTTGCTTCTGTCTTTCAAGTACTGGGAGTGCTGGTGTGTGCTACCACATGGGGTTATTTTTATGTGTCTTTAAATTGAAACACAAATTGAAAAATCCTGACCTAAAAACTCTGTCCTGTAGGGCAAATCTAGCTCCATGACTTATTTTTACATGGCCTCTGAGCTAAGCATGACCTCTCTCCCTCCTGTTTAGGCTGGTCTCGGGTTTGTAGTGACCCTCTTGTTCCAGTGCTAAGATTATGCTTGTCTGGCCTTTAAACCTTGTGTTTGAGGGCTGCATATGTATGCAGATACTTCTTTGCTTTCTGGTTTGCTTATTTATTTACTTATTACCTACTTTTAAAATTTGGAAACAAGAGTCTCTGTTTGAAGCTAGAGCTAAACTGGCTGGCTAGCAAGCTCCCAAAATCTACCTGTCTCTTTTCCCAGCCCTCGGTGCTAAGGTTACAGATGTGATGTAGTGCCCCGCTATTACCTATGCAAGAATCTGAACTCAGATCCTAATGCTTATGCAGCAGTACTTAACTGAGCCATCTCCCCTGCCCTCAGTTTTACATTTCTTAGTGGGGAACTAAATCTAAAGAATAATCCTACTATTTGAGGCAGGTCGATCTCTGTGATTACAAGGTCAGTCTGTTTTTGAGTTTTAGGACAGCCAGAACTACATAGTCTCAAAATCACAAAATAAACCAACTAAACAAAATATACATATATACATACACACCCTCCCAGGTATGAAGGGTTATCTCATTATGTTATTGATTTACATTTCCCTCATGACTGATGATGGTATTGAACATACTCACATGTGCTTACCATTATTTGTACATTATGTAGGATTTTCTTACATTTTATTTATTCATTCATTTGTGTGTGTGTGTGTGTGTGTGTGTGTGTGTGTACATGTGTACATGCATGTGACTCGATGGATGTGTGGAGGTCAGAAGATAACTTGTAGGAGTCAGTTCTACAATTTGGGTTTATAGGTTTTGAACTCAGATTCTTGGGCTCCACAGCAAGCACCTTTACCTACAAAGCTATCTTACCAACCCATTAATCTGTACATTTTAATGGGAGAATATTTATTCAGTTCCTTTATCCATTCTGTAACTGGATTGTTTGTCCACATGTACAATTATGGATATAAATACCCAAAGTCTTTGTAATCTCTGAAAGCCCTGGAAGCCCCTGGGAATGAGCTGAGTGGTACAATAGGGATATGCCAGTAACTTCCTTACCTAAAGGAAGTTGGGTTTAGACATTCTATAGACATTTTTTTTTAAATCCTTTTTTGTTTTTTAAAGTCAAGTTTTCTCTGTTTAAAGTCCTGCAACTCACTTTGTAATTGCTTGTCTGAATGAATTTCCATTTCCTTAATCCTTCATTTAGTAAGGGTTACTAATGACGGTCAGTAACCATCAGTGTATAGGCATAATGGCTGTGATAACCACTCAGCATATGATCTGTGGGGTAGAACTGTGGCTTGAGTTTGTTTATGATAAAAGGTTGTTTATTTATTTTGAGATGGGGGCTCATAACCAAGAATGGCCTTGAACTCCTTAATCCTTCTGCCTCTGCTGTCCAAGAGCTGGTATTACAGGTATGCTCCACCACATCTTGTAGATCAGATTGGCTTCAGACTCATAGTGCTAGGATTACAGGTGTGTGACTCCCCCACACCCAGTGATTTGGACATTCTGAAGCACAGAATAAGTTGTCCATTTTAGACTGCTGGTCATGCAGAGCTTGACACAACCCTAATCACTGCTGATCTGAGCAACCTTGTTCCTGTGAAAGGGATACTATTTGTGCCTAGAAAACACAGCATCATCCAAGATGTGGTAAGGGCATATGGAGATCCTTGTGTCTGTCACTGGCAGAGAGAACAGGAGTTGGTGCATGGTGTTGCTGAGTACTTAGAGTGAATAAAGGCCTAGGGTTACAGAACTGCTGGTTCACCATGCTGCTTCACCATGCTGCTTCTGACTCCATAGCCTTTGGCCCTAACTATACTATCATGAACATTAAAACAAAAACCCCAGTCAATTAAATTGTTAAAGATTACTTACTTTGGAAAAATTAGGAAACTATCCCTCTCACCCTTCTTGTCATCCCTGATCATCTAAAGAGAACCATTGTTACAGTTGCTCCTATTTCCTTGTTTCTGATCATTAGATATAGCCGTGTGTGTGGTGGGGTATAGTCAGAAGTTTCTGGCCCATCCTAGCCCCATGGTCCGGACTTGCCCAAAGCTGCTTAGCCTCAAATACCCACACTAAGGCATTATATTAATTACAAGTTAGTTGGCCTATGGCTCAGATATATTACTATCTAACTCTTACAGTTTATTAACCTATATTTCTTATTTATGTTTATCCATATGGTATCTTTTCTAACTGCAGCATTCTTGCCTTGCTCCCTCTGTGTCTGCTTCCATCTGTGCTCTGCTCTTCCACTTCCCAGCATTCTCCTAGTTTGGATGCTCCATCTCTGTTTCCTGTCTAGCTTCTTGACCAATCAGTGCTTTATTAAACCAATATTTACAATGACAAATTGACAGTGTGCAGGAGCATAATTCCACAGCAGGTGGGTGTGCATGCCAAGTGTGCATGTGGATATCAGAGGACAACTTCAAGTGTCAGTCCTCTCCTTACCACCTTATCTGAGGCAGGGTCTCTTTTGTTTTCCACTATGTATGTCAGACTAGGTGGCCCTTGAGTTTTCAGAAATCCTTTTGTCTTTGCCTCCCATCTCCCTGTAAGAGGCTATGTTTATGGACACTTTCATTACAGTGTCTGGACTTTCATGAATTCTGGGGAGTCAAACATGGGTTGTCATGCTTATGCAGCAAAGGCTTTTTCAAACCATTAGCCATCTCCCTGTCTCACCACTGGGTGCATTTTTATGGTTGAATCAGTTGCTATATGTAGTTCTGTATTCCACTTTTTTCAGTTATCATTATTTGAGATTGGGTCTTATTGAGTTGCCTAAGCTGGTCTCAAACTCTTGACCTCAATGGATCCTCCTGCTTCAGTCTCCCCAATACCTGGGACTGCTGGTACCAGCCATTGGCAGGTAGTCTGTTAACATCTTAATGTTAATATCTTTGTAATTGCTTGTCTGAATGAATTTCCATTTCCTTAATCCTTCATTTAGTAAGGGTTACTAATGACGGTCAGTAACCATCAGTGTATAGGCATAATGGCTGTGATAACCACTTAGCATATGATCAGTGGGGTAGAACTGTGGCTTGAGTTTGTTTATGATAAAAGGTTGTTTATTTATTTTGAGATGGTATTGCAGGTATGCTCCACCACATCTAACAGTTTTTGTTGTAGTAGTGGTTTTGTTGTTGTTGTTTTTCCAGACAGGGTTTCTCTGTGTAGCCCTGGCTGTCCTGGAACTCACTCTGTAGACCAAGCTGGCCTCAAACACACAGAGCCACCTGCCTCTACCTCCCAAGTGCTGGGGTTAAAAGTGTGTACCACCACCCAGCTACCTAGTTTGTTTTGTTTTTTTATCATACTAAAATAAATATAATAAAATTACTATCATAGCCATTTTTTTTAAACTTTATTTATTTATTTGACTTGGTGTTTGCCTGGAACTGGAACTACAGACAGTTGTTAGCTGCCATGTGGGTGCTGGGAATCGAACCCGGGTCCTCTGGAAGAGCAGAGGGTGCTCTTAACCGCTGAGCCATCTCTCCAGCCCCTATCATAGCCATTTTTAAGAGCATTGATACTATAGAAGCATTATCACTATTTCTTTCTAGAACTTTTACTTCCCACATGGACCCTACTTTTTTGCTTTTTCACATCTGCTGGATAAGACATAGGTCCACCTCTTCATTTGTTGGTGCATATATACAGTATTTGAATGTGGAGCCCCTGTCCTCCAGGTAACCTTGGAACATACTAAAGCTGATATGGTTATTGATCCAGGCTGGATAGTCTGTCCTAGGACTAATTGCCAAGTTGATTCCCTGATAAACTAGTTTCTACTCTACCATCTGTTTCTCAGGAGTACCTGGTGATGTGGGTGTGGTGAGTTTGTAAAGATAGACATCTCTGTGAATATGAAAGTGGTTCACATTGCATAGTGTGAGGAAATTTGTTATTGTTACATAAAAGTTAAAATCAGAGCTGGTTATAGACTCCTTGGGGCCAGAAAACAGATCTTGTCAGCTTTATTTTTTTTTTTTTTATCATTGAGCCTAGTTGGCATTTTCTAAATGGCAGTAAACACAACTGATGGAAGAAGCTTTAGGGTGGGACCCTGATTTGTAAAAGTTGATATTATAGATTTTCCCAGTGATACCTGGCTTTATATTGTGTATGTGTCTATATGCCTGTGTGCACAGGTGTTCGTGTACTTGTGTGTCTGAAGGCCAGAGGGCCACTTCATCCTCAGGCCATCTACCTTGTTTTCTTTAAGACAGGGTCTCACTCACCTGTGACTTACTAAGTAGGCAAAGCTGGGAAGCCAGTGTGCCCTGGGATTTGTCTTTCTTTCCTCCATATGGCATCATGCCCAGCTTGCTTGTGTGTCAGTGTGTGTGTGTGTGTGTGGGGGGTAGTTCTATGGATTTAACCTAAGTCCTCATGCTCACAAAGCAAGCACTTTCAACTGATGCTCCTCGTCTCTGGCTTTATTATTTTTGGTCACAGTTCTTCCAGAACTCCAATTGAACACCAAAATGAGATCATTATTTTGTCAGGTATTTGCTGTGTGGTATTAAACTCTTTGAAAGTTTTCTTCTTAATTGGTTAATTCTTGTCAACCCCATTCATTCTCCTTTAGTAGTTTAGAGTATTAGAAGCCTTTAGCTCAACCCCAGGGAAAAATCTGAATTAATGAGGTTCTACTGACTTCACAATAGTAAAAACAAACACTCTTATTTTTATAAACTTTCCTTGTAGCAGACGAGGAGCAGAAACAGGCATCACTGTTTAATAGGTGAGGGGCACTGGCTGAGTGAGTAGCAAAGATGAGCCTCAGCCCAAGTCCTCTGGCTCTAAATGCTTTTTTTTTGTTGTGTTTTAATACAAAGTGACAGCCCTTAATTGTAATCTTTCCCAAGCTGGAGAGCTTTTCTCTAGTGCAGCATTGCCTAGTTATATTGATTTAAAATTGCCAAATTCCTAGTCATTCACATACATTATTTGATATCCTCTTCCTGTCAGGTTTGCTGTTGAACTTAGGAGTTGAGTCTTACAAAAGTAGTCTTACAAAAGTGTACAATAAACTGCAGAGCCAGTGTTTGGTATGAACACACATACACCACACACACACACCACACACACACACACTACACACATATGAACACACACACACACACACACACACACACAGAGTCATGAATGCCAGCCTGGACAACCTGGACTCTTTTCTGGCTATAGATTCATGAAATCCCTGTTGTCTGCCTCCTATGCTGGCCCCTTTTTATTTCTGAATCTGGACCAAAGCTAAGAGTGTGGCTTAGAGAGGGTACTTACCTGCCTTTGCAAGGTCTGGGTTTCATCCCTGGCATGCCTCCCACCCCTACCAAAAAAGTTAGATTAACAGTTGAAGAACAAGGAGTGAGTCAGCTATATAATACAGTTCTAGGTCTCAAAAAAACCACTACTCTTGTAGGATACTGATTTTCCAGAACTTTAGTTGCCTAGATTGGCTTGTATTTAGTTGTGCAGTGTGTGCTCTTAGGCATCAGCCTTGACAAGCCATTCACATTTATGAGGTGCCCTTCAGGTGCTGAGACTTGGGCTGAGTAATGCATCTGGAAGCCGGGACAGATGGGAAGAAACACCTAAGCACAAGTCACTCAGGTACCGGCTGTTACTTACGTGACTTGGGCTTGGGAAGCTTTGAGCTTTGCCGCTGACTGGCTCTGTGACCAACCAGATGACCTAACTACTCTGGGCCTACTTTAACATCCAAGGACATGTTAACAGTGTTGTGGTAGTGTCTGCCTCAAGGCAGGCTGTGAAGATAGATGAAATAATTCACAGGGAAAGATTAGCATGGAGTTAGCAGAAGTTATGGTAAGAAGTACAGAGGCCCACTCCAACGCTTCAGGTAGAAACCTTATTCTTTGGATCAACCTGTGTCCCTGCTTTTCCTGTCAGTGCACAGACAGTCCCAGTCTGCCTTCAAGGAACAATGTTCATTCCAAAGGGAAGTTGTGACTCATTTGACAGTGTAACCTCTTGCTGATTTTATTGTTCTGTGGGGAATGTAAATAGTACTATTCCTTAAACTCAGAGTCCTTACCTGGATGGAGTCTTTGTGACTATAATAAACATTTTATATGGAAGGTAGTGACCCATTCTGCAGACAAGTACAAAGAGGAGATAACTTGTGCAAAGTTACAGAATAGATAAGAACTGTTATTCATAGTTAGAGCTGTCAGATGCCTCTGTGGTATGCTTTTGATGAAGCTGTATTTATTTATTTATTTTTACAATACTAGGGATTGAACACAGCCATCCCCCCAGGCTGTGCAAGCTCTCTACCATTGAGCTATTCTCCAGCCATTTTTTCCCCTATTCATTAAAAAAAAAAAATGTTTTTGGGCCTGGAGAGATGGCTTGGCAGTTAAGAAGATACATGATCGTACAGAGGACCTGGGTTTGATTCCCAGAATTCAAATGATGACTCATAACCATATGTAACTCTGGTCCTATGGTATTATAAAAAAAAAATCATTAAGAGGCTAGAACACTAGCTGCTTTTCCAGAGGACCCAAGTTTAATTCCCAGCATCCCTACACTGGCTAACAACCATCTGTAACTCCTGTTCCAGAAGGATCTGACTCCCTTTTGTGGTCTTTAAGGCCACTGTATGTTCATGGTGCATATACAGGCAAAACAACCACATATAAAATAAAATATTTTTTAAATGAAAACTAAATAGAAATTGAAAATGAGCTGACTTTGGTAGCACAGACCTGTAAGCTAAGCTACTTGGGAGGCAGAACCAGGAAGATCTCAAGCTTAAGGTCCATCTGCACTACAGAGTGAGTTCAAGATCAATATGTGCAACTTAGACTGACTCTGTCTAAGAAAATAAAATAAAGCAAATGCATGCATGATGGCCTAAGTCTGTAATTCCAGCACTTGGTAGACAGAGCAAGAGAATCACCAAGAGCTCTAGGACAATACAAGTTATAAAGTGACTCTGTCTCAGAGAGGTGACAAAATGCTAAAAGGACAGGGATGTGTTACAGTGGTAGAGCACTTTCTTGGTGTGTGAGGCCTTAGGTTTAATTCCCAATACAGAGTCGGGGGAAGTGTGTGTATGTGTGTGTGTTACAGTGCTAAAACATTACCATGCCTTTAATCCTAAACAAGCAGATCTCTGTGAGAGATTTAGTCTGTTCTTATGTAGTGAATTCTAGGACAGCCAGCACTACATAGTGAGACCAGTCTCAAAAACAAAACAAAACAAAAACCCCTGAAATTATTCTAAGAGAAATATACTAAGACTCATTCACAATTTCATGTGAATGATTCTTCGTCTGCTTACTTTCCTTTTTGCCATCTGTTGGAATATGAAGGTTTAAGACTTTGAAAGATTCCCTATTTTTTTGAGTATTAATATGTGGGCTGTCGAGTTGGATCAGTGGGTGAAGGTTTCTACTGCCAAGCCTGATGACCTGTATTCAATCCTCAGGTTCCATATGATGGAAGGAGAAAATGCTGACCTACGCAAGTCACTTGTGGCAGGTATACACTACACACAGAAAATTGAATAAATGTAATAAAAATTTAAATAGAGTATTTACTGTGGGCAAAGTATCTATCTATCTTCAGGCCTCATGATCTGCATTCAGTCCCTAGTATCATATGGTAGAAGGAAAGACCTGACTCCTAAACATTGTCTTCTGATTTTCCCTTACATGCCTTGTCATGGATTTCCATACACATGCATAAAATATGTAAAATGTCATTTAAAAATTTTATAACTGGGGGCTGGAGAGATGGCTCAGTGGTTGGGAGCACTGTCTGCTCTTCCAGAGGACCCGGGTTCAATTCCCAGCAACCACATGGCAGCTAACAACTGTCTGTAGTTCCAGTTCCAGGCAAAACACCAAGGCAAATAAATAAATAAAGTGTTTAAAAAAATTTATAACTGATTGTGGTAGTGTACTTCTTTCATCCTAGCACTTGGGAGGCAGAGGTAGGTGGAGCTCTGTCAGTCAGTTCAAGGCCAGGCAGTGAGTCCCTGTTTCAAAAAATTTTTTTTGAGATTTTATTTTTTATTTTATGTGTATGAACATTTGCTTAAATGTATGTCTGTGCATCACATATGTGCAGTGCCTTCAAAGGCTGGGGAAAAAAAGCACTGTATCTCCTGAGCCAGTGTGTAGGTGCTGAAACTTGAACCCCAGTCCTCTGAAAGAGCAACCAGTGCTTTTAATAGCTGAGCCATCTCTCTAGCCTCCCCCCAATTTTTCTTAAAGCTTAATAATTTTGATCATAATTCTACTTTTCAGAGACAATCCACAAAAGATATTTTTGGAATTTTTTTTCTTACATGCTTTTCACCTCTGTGGTTATATTTAGCTTTGTATACAGGGTTCTTTGAGGTTTTATCTTGAGATAGGGTCTCATGTAGGGAGCATCTGGTTTCTTTGTAGTTGAGGATAATCTTGAAAAAAAGTTATAATGCTTCCACCTTCTAAAAGCTGTGAAGTTGCAGGCATATGACACCATGCTTGACTCTGTATACAATTCTGTTTTATGAGAAAGGGTTTTGTCCAGGCTGGCCTCAGACTCATGTCCTTGCTTCTAAGTGCTGAGTTTGTAGGCTTACACTTTCACCTCAGCTCTTTGTATACTATTTTGTGTCTTGGTTTTTTGCTTAACATTATGTCATATAAGTAAAATTCTCATGGAAATATGATATGATCTATGTGTAACAGACTGGGATAATATAAGGGAGCATTGGGAATTTAGCTCAGTGGCAGAGTACATTTTCCACATGTGAGATCCTAGTCTAAGTCAGTGACCTTGTGTGAAGCCCAGTGTCACATAATAAATTGTGTGTGTGTGTACAGCTGTTCGTGCTGGCATGTGGAGGCCAGAGAACAACTTTGGGTGTCATTCTTAGAAATATTGTCTACTTCCTTTGAGACAAGGACTCTCATTAACTGGAGCTCTGAAGTCGGCTAGACTAACTGGCCAGAAAAGGTCAGGGATCCTTCTACTTTGAATTCTAGGGGGAGGGATTACTTGTGTGGCACCACTATGCCCAGCATTTTTATGTGGTTTCTAGAGATCAAACTAAAGTCCTATATTTGGGAAGCAAATACTCTGTCAATTGAGATAACTCCCCCAAACACCTCTCACCTCCATTTTTTCTTTTTAAAATGTGATGGGCTGGCACTGGTGGCACATGCTTATAATCCTGATACTCAAAGGCAAGGACAGAAGCATCACTGCAAGTTCCAGGTCATCCAGGGTGACATAGCAAGACCCTGTCTCAAACAAAACAAAATAAAAGATAGTATAATCGATAATGTTGTATCACATAGTATAATCTGTGTACATCCAAATCTGCCATTTGGATGTACCAGTCTACTTAGCTAGGGAGTGGGAGAAAGCTGGATAGGGAGAGAATTACTACAATCATGGGGCATTTTGGAAGGTTGGGGGTGGGGGCTCAGGTTATGGACCCCAATTTGGACTATGAGCAAGCAGAGCAAAGCTGAAGGGCTCTGGGAGTCTCAGGACTTCCTCCCGCTCTTTCCTCACTCTCACTGTTTTCCTCCCCGTTTCCTGGGCTCCTCCTACACTGAATTTGGCACAGTGAATTGTTCACCTATCTGTTGTCATGTGTCTGTATCCTCCTTTGCTCTCACATGCTCTCTACACCTGTCAAAGCCAAGCAGACTGGGCCGCCTTGTTGGTTTACTTGTCATTGTCACCCTTAGACTGAAACCTTTATCTCTGTATCCTGAATGCCTGGCATATAATGAGATCTTTTTAAATAAATCTTAGAAGGTAGGGGAGGTTGAGAAAACAGGGAGATTACAAGGTACCAAAGACCAGGACTAGTGCAATCCCCAGAAAAAGATGCCATCTGCTCAACCTTCTCTGACCTCCTAGACCTATGTCATTGCTCCTGTATTTGGAGCCATGTCTCTCAAGGGCTAGCCTTGGGACTTAAACATCATTTAGACTCTTAGATTTTATAGATGATTAATATCCAAGTTCCACTCAACTTACTTATTTCTTCCCACTGCAGCCTTCTGTGAGTGTGATGTAGACATTCTTGAAATGCAAGTCTCATCTGTTTCTATGTGGTCCATCAGCAGCCTAAGCATCAGTGTAGATAGACTCAGACATGCCAAGCTTCCTTGCAGAAATTGTTCATGTGAATAAGTACATGCTACAGGAACAAGTCCTTTGCTGGGAGCATGCCCAGATTTGTAATTTTCATAATGAATATTAGTGTTTTTTTGATATCTCAGTACATTGGCCTGGAATTTTTTGAGTAAAAGGGGTATAGGAGCTGGACTATAGTCAGTTGTACAGTGCTTGCCTGGTGTGCTCAAGACCTGGGTTTTGTCTTCAGAAACTATGGGAGTGGGACATTAAAAAGGATACATAAGCCAAGTATGAGGACACATGCCTTTAATCCCAGTGGTTGGGAGGCAGAGACAGGCTGATGATCTCTGAGTTTGAAGCCAACCTGATCCACAGAGCAAGTTCTAGGACAGCCAGAGCTACACAGAGAAACCCTGTCTTGTGGGGAACAAGGAGTACATTAAGACAGATGATGAATTCCAAAATGCCTACAGTTCTCTAGAGCCTAAGAAGTGAACACAGAATGGGAATCAGTTTATTAATGATTGCTGCAAAGATAGTCAACTTTTG
This sequence comes from Sigmodon hispidus, assembly GCA_004025045.1. Classification (NCBI taxonomy): domain Eukaryota; kingdom Metazoa; phylum Chordata; class Mammalia; order Rodentia; family Cricetidae; genus Sigmodon; species Sigmodon hispidus. Next base: position 68,842 of record PVIH01005593.1, read on the forward strand.
TATTCTCTCACTGCCCAGTGTCAGGGTGAGCCCAGGCAAGCATACCTAAGAAGTGAGGATGCTGTCTGGTCACCTTTAAGCTTTACATTCCTAATTAAGTATTGCAAATCTGCCTCAGTCTCGGAGCACCACTTGTCTCACCCAAGACATCTCAAATCGTTAGATGTTTTTTTAAAACTAAGTGTGTGCTTGTTTATTAAATGGTCATTTATATCCCAGAGTAAAGACTGAGATCTAAACAGAATCGTTCCCATCCCAGTTAGCCTTTTATTGCTTGTTTTTTTATTATTATTTAATTTATTTAATGGCACAAGGTCTTTCTGTTTAGCCTAGGCTGGCTTTGACCTCACTGTGTGTCCCAACTGGCCTCCTAACTTGTGAAGATGCTTCAGTCCCCCAGGTGCTGAGATTATAAGCAATTGGCTACCACTTCAGTATACCTCATACATACCTTTGCAGTGCCTGAAGGTTGTACATTCTGAAGAACGATTGTTTCCCATCCTTTTCCAAAACCAAAGCCGTGCTGTGCTGATGTTGCTGCTTGCTTTTCCTAGAGTTTTCCCCATTGTAGAACTGGGTTTCTGAAACTCTGTCCAGTCATTTTAGGGTAAGGAAAATGTCACTGAGGAGTGCCTGAGAGTCAGATACCTTGGAAAAAGGTTGTCTTAGTTAGAGTTTCTTTTGCTGTGATGAAGCACCATGACCAAAAGCAATTTGGGGGGAGAAAAGGGTTTATTTTGCTTCCATTTCTGTATCACAGTTTATCATTAAAGGAAGTCAAGGCAGGAGCTGAAACAGGCTATGGAGCTTGCTTTATTAAAGGTGTGTGCCACCATCACCTGGGGCCTGTGTGCTTTCTTATAGGACCCAGGACCACCTACGTGCTCAGGGGTGGCACCACCCACAATGGGCTTGGCCCACCCACTTTGATCACTAATTAACAAAATATCCTACAAGTTTGCCCACAGCCTGTTATGGAGGCATTTTCTCAATTTAGGTTCTCTCTGATTAGATGACTCTAGCTTTTGTCAAGTTAACATAGAAACAGCCAGCACAGAGGTGCTGTCTTTTAGGAAAAATAACACAACTCAAGTGGTTTTGATGGAATTCTTATCAAGGAGTCTTATCATTTAATATGTGCCTTTAGCTCTTCTTCTAAACTCCAGAGCCTCGGCTGGTGCCGCTCTTCTTTGTGAAACTTCACTTGGTAGCAACAAAATGTGGCATGTAGTTGTCAGTGAAGAGTTGTTAGCTGTATGAAGAGATGGGTGAATAATGAGTTTGCTCTGTTTCATTCAGAAAGAACAAAAGTTACAGCAGTGAGTTTGAGGGCAAACAAAGACTATGCAGTTCATCTCATAAAGCTACATATTAATGAGATAGTATATAACAATGTAGTTGATGCCAGGCTGGTCTCCATAGTAAGTTCCAGGCCAACAAGGACTACATAATGCATGGTGGGGATAGAGAGATGAGTGGCTAAGAGGACTGGCCTCTTCCAGAGGATGTAGATTTGATTCCCTACCACCCACATGGCAGCTCATGCCCTCTTCTGTCCTGTGCAGGCACCAGGCATACATGTGATACACAGATATACATGCGGGCAAAATACTCACATGCATCAAATAAAATTCAAATTTAAGTGTAGTGAGGCTGGAGAGGTGGCCCCATAGTGAGGAACACTTGCTATTCTTTAAGAAGACCCAGGTTCAGTTCCTAGGACTCATACTTACTGTCTATAAGAATGTAAAGTGTTGGAAAGTCTGAATCTGGCACTGGATGGTGGCCTGGCCTCAGGCAAGTCCTTTAACCTCCCTGGCTTGATGTTCTTAACTGTAAAATGGAGTAAGGATCAGAAACAGGAATAGATTTGAAACTGGAATATGCTTTAACTGAAGAGTGATAAATAGCTGGGTACAATGCACATGTCTTTAGTCCCAGCACAGAGGAATTTGAAGTAGGAGGGTCACTTAAGCCCAGAAGTTCAAGACCAGCCCCAGTGAGGTTGCTATGTTGGTGAGGTTAGAGTCTAGGTTCTATAGGGACCAAGATTGATTTTAACAGCTCAGCCCTATTTCCTTCTTACTTTGTCTGGTGTCTGGCCACCCAGAATCTGTATTATCTGGCCACTGCCCCAGTCCTACAGGACCCATGAAGCTATCGCCACATTCTTTTGTTCTATAGGTGCTCAGTAGATAGCCCCAAGGGATACTCATCTCTTCTTGTACGTAGGGTTAGGGAGGAGGTAGAGGAGAGGAGAGGCTTCAGAGATGAGTGTGTAACTTTGGAATCCAGAATTGCAGAAGGGTTTGTGAGCAGCCAGCCTGGCAGTTGACCAAAATCAGTCATGAGTGCTTGCACCCACTCATTCAGCAGTTTTCTGAGTGCCTACTGGGATGAGGCCCAGGGAAGGGAATTAGAATAAGAGTGGTGTGATCTGTTTAGTATAAGCTTGTCCCGGTATCTGGCCTGCTGCATGGCTGCTACACCATGCTAACTGTGAGCTGACCTGTTGCTGTCTCCTGACTATTTCTACCTGAACACCTATCTTTACCTCAGGTTTTCCCATATACCTGTGAGCCGTAGACTGAGCTATGCAGAACCGTCTTAGGTCCAGGTAGGATGTGTTTGTCATAAGTGTATGTAGCAAAGCCCCCTTCCAGTTTGTTTTGCTTTCCAGATCACTGATCTTGGTAGATCTGTACTTTTCAAGGAACAAGAGAAATTAGTTTATTTATTTATTGAGATAAGTTCTCATGTAACCTGAGTAAGTCCCTAACTTACTGTGTAGGGACTTCTGATCCACCTGATTTTACCTCCCAAGTTCTGTGATTATAGATGTGTGCCACTATGCCTGATTTTAGGTGTTGCTGAAAATCAAACCCAGTGTTTCACACATGCTAGGCAGACACTGCCAAGTGGGCTGTATCCCCAGCTCCAGAGGAAAAAAAAAATTTAAACCATGCCAGTCAGTAGTAGAGCCAAAGCTTGAATTTAGAGCTTTTCAGTATTGGGGGAAATACAGAAATTATGAGTACTGAGATGCTGGTCTGATTTCAAAAGTAATACATTAAAAATGTGACACAGCTGGGCATGGTGGCACACACCTTTAACCCCAGTACCAGCACTTTGTGCGTTCTAGGCCAGCCTGGTCTACAGAGCTAGTTCCAGGGCACCCAGGGCTACACAAGGAAACCCTGTCTTGAAAAACAAAAATAAATAAATAAAAATAAAGGTTAAAAAAATTTTAGAGACACTTTCTAAAATTTATGATTTATATAACAAATGCAGTATACACACATTTACTTCCTTTTAAAAAAGTTATTGTAAAATAACAGGCTTGTTATAAAACATTAGTATAAGAACACAAAAGTTCAAAGTTTCTATACTTCATAATACCAGAAGTAATTGATAGATTAGTATTGCCTTCTAGACTGTGTGTGTGTAAATTTTAACTGAAAAGAAGTTCATAAATATACTTTGTGGCAACTTGGCTTCTTTAAAATTCCTTTTATTATGGAAAGTTTCAAAATACATGTAAAAATAGAATACTACATCATTTTTTTCTTCTTTGGTGTGTATGTGGGGGGGGGTGTTGAGACAGGGTTTCTTTGTCTAGCCCTGGCTGTCCTAGAACTAGCTCTGTAGACCAGGCTGACTCTGCCTCCCAGGGGCTGGGATTAAAGGTGTGAACCACCACCACCTAGCACATAATTTATTTCTAACAGCCAATTCATTTGTTCTTTCATCTTTTCCTACCCCAAACCCCAGTCTTGTTTTTGACTAAGGGTCTCTCATGTTGGTCTGGAGTTGGCTGGCCAACAAGCTCCAGGAATCCCTCCGTGCATTGGATTACAGTTGTATCACACTACGCCTAGGCTCTATAGATCAAACTCTGGCCTTAATGCTTACATAGCAAGCACTTTACTGCGACATCTCTCCAGCCCAGATGGTAAATTTTTAAAAGTTATATAGTACAACCATACCCAACAAAATTAACAATAATTCTCCCAAGGAAAACAAAAACAGGACACAAAACAGAACAAACAGTCCATTTTTCAGACCTTAGACATTTTCCCAGCTAAGCGTTTGGACCAGGCTGGACAGGCCACCCCAGATGAGAGCTGACCTTGGAAACAATGTTAACCTCTGCTGAAATGTACATGAACTCTTTCCTCACACTGCTCAGAAACCTCACACTACTTTGTCATTTGCACTTACTTGTTTATTGTGTATGTGTGGAGGCATGCTTATCATGGCACCATGAAGTCACAGGCCAGCTTGCTGAAGTTGGTTCTACCATGTGGGTTCAGGGATCAAACTCGGGTTATCAGGTTTAGCAGTAAGTGCCAGCTAAGTAGACTCATTGACCCCCAATCAGATTCTTATAAGACATACTTCCTGAAAAGTAAGTAATGAACAGTTTAAAGATACCATTTTCTAAAACCTCAGAACACATTTTAAAGACTGCTTAAATATGTTTTTGTTTGTTTGTTTGTTTGGATTATAGTCCTAATTAGTGGTTGGATATGGATCATACCTTTAGTCTCAGCACTCAAGAGGCAGGAATCTCTGTGAGTTCCAGGCTAGTCACGGCTACACAGAGAGACTCTATCTCAAACCAAGTAAACAAACAAACAAACAAAAACCATTTTTTTGTCAGATTGGCTGATTTTTTTCCCAGTTGACAATTTCTAAATGTCCAGAGTACTAACTGATGTTATAGGCATATGTCACCATACCCAGCTAGTTCTTAATTTTAAAAGATTTTTTTTTTCCAAACAAGGAGGTGATTAGGGAGATGGCTCAGTGGTTAAGAACACTTGTTGCTCTTGCACGGGACCTAGGTTCTGTTCCCAGCACCCACATGGTGGCTTACAGCTATCTATACCAATAGTTCCAGCAGATTTGATTTCCTCTTCTGACCTCCATAGGCACCAGATGCACATGTAATACAAATAAATACCTCCAGACAAAACAGTCATATACATAAGATGAAATAAATCTCAAAAATATTTTTTTTCAATAAAGAAACACTGGAACTTGGTGGAGTGCTTAGTGTTTAGCTAGCATGTGTGAGGGCCTGTATTTATTCCCTAGTACCACACACACACACACACACACACACACACACACACACACACACACACACACAGAGAGAGAGAGAGTTATAAAAGAGGAGGAAGCTTTCCACCATGGAGAAGGTCTTGGATTTAAGGCTAGCAAGACACTGATACAGTCAGTAGCCAGCTGCCCTTCTGGGACATCACGTAAAATGATGTAACTGAATGAAAAAGTGGTGGAGAGCCAGCCTCTCTCCTGCTCAGTTCGCTAAGCTGCTGTTGTAGTGAGAGATGCTTGTGACCAAGCTCTAAGTCTGCCCTGTGAAGAAGCAGTGGAAGGCTGCTTGGTCTAAGAAAACCAGCTTTTGGGATTTCATCTTTTCTTCTTTGGAAGCTGAAATCAAGGTGGTCTTCAGTTACTCCTGTGGTGAGTCCTCATTTTACACATGAGAAAAGCATAGCAGGAAAAAGTGTGGTACCTAGCAAATTTCAGTTCTCTGACTGTGGTAACCACCCAGTATTTCCTGCTTCTAATTTCTGAGATAATGAGGGCAACCAGATGAGGCTTCTGACAGGTTCTTAATTATATACTCAGAATTCCTCGGTAGCCCTTGTATGGATCTCATTGTCTTTCCTTGGTTTCTTTGATTTGGAACTGGTGGTCAACAGTAATCTATTTCCACGGGCTGTTAGTGACCAGCTTTGTCCATGGTGATGCAGTGAGTGGTTTGAATACAGACAGTGTGCAGCAAATCCTGGTCTCAAACCCACACTAGTCAGCTAGCCAGATCACTTAGTCTGATGCTTCCTGAAGTTATTAGGATTGCCCAGAGCATGAGTGTGACCAATGACCTTGAGTGGTATGGAATAGACAACCTTTTCTACACTGACAACTTCCTCTTTAAATATGTTGATAAATTTAGACAAAGTAAGGTAAAGGTAAGTGGTACTCCAGCTGGCAGAAAGTGTCAAAGAATATCATCTGGCTTCTCCAAGCTTCCTAATCTTTCATAGTCACAAGAATGTCTTTATATTCTGCCATATACCCATTACAGTCTTGAGCAGAGTTTGTTCTTCTGGTCAACATAATAGTTGTCCAAAATTAAAAGATAGCTTGACACTTAAACTTAATATTTAATGGAGCATATATTTATCAACTATTGTGATTAATACAGGAGAATATAAATGGGGGAGCTTTGTTGAGAACCTTCTAGAGGCTGCTCAGTATTTTTGCAGTTTGTATTATGTTTTATGAGATGTGTCTTGAACATGAGCCATGTTCATGAGCAACTCATGAGAAGTGCATCACCCCACAGTTACTGTCCCTGCAACCTTCTGGGAAACCTGCTCCCAAATCAATCATGATTATTGTTTGGAGCTGAGGGAAGATGGAGACGTTGGCATGGAAGTTGGGGGAAGTAGGCTGCAGCAGTGAAGACTCAAGTGCTTTCTGCCTTCTAGGATTGTCTTGAGAATCTTCACTGAAATCTTTGCTGGCAGTGAACAATGGCAAGTAAGGGGCCCTCGGCCTCTGCATCCACTGAGAATTCCAGTGCAGGAGGGGCCAGTGGCAGCAGCAATGGCACTGGGGAGAGTGGAGGGCAAGACAGTACCTTTGAGTGCAACATATGCCTGGACACAGCCAAGGATGCTGTCATCAGCCTGTGTGGCCACCTCTTCTGGTGAGTATCCTTCCCCAACTGCCATCTCTGTGGACACCTTACCACATTTGAAAGCCTTGGCTCTGGGCAGAATCTCACTTTGAAAAGATGTTTGGAGCAGAAGATAGCTCACTCATAGTGAGTCCTGACACACTCAGACCCAAGGAACAAGAAGCCTCAGTTTCTGTCCCAGCTCTACTGCTGAAGGTCTGGGTAACCTTGGGGAAATCGTTTTTTCCACCCTAGTGTCTTTCTGTCTCTCCAGGAGTAACACCATCTAGTGAGCATTACTGCCACTTGCTGTGCTGAGCCTACAGACAGTATTGCATAGTGTTTTTGAACAAGAACTGTGTAGCCAGACTTCCCCCTCTTCAGTCTTGATTCTGCCACTTTCCTATTGGGTGACCTTAGACAGGGTGCTTACATGCATTCTGCCTCATTTTACAGTCTTCTTTATGAGTGTTAAGTGAGTAAAGCAAAAATAGTAAATGTGTTAATAGAACATACAGCATGTGTGCTAGCTATGACTAATTGTTCTATATTTAATGTGTATGTTGTGAAATGGAGTAGCAAGGTCAGTGTTCTTCTGGTCTCTGTGATTATTGAAATCCCTGCTGTCTATAACTGTTGACAAAGTTGAGTAGTAGTTGGTTTTTTGTTTTTTTTTTTTTTTTTTTAAACTTTATTTATTTATTTATTTATTTGCCTTGGTGTTTGCCTGGAACCGGAACTACAGACAGTTGTTAACTGCCATGTGGGTGCTGGGAATCGAACCCGGGTCCTCTGGAAGAGCAGACGGTGCTCTTAACCGCTGAGCCATCTCTCCAGCCCCTTTTGTTTTGTTTTTTTGTTGTTTGTTTCTATTGAGATGTTGAGCCAAACTTTGAAGGTTAGAGAGAAACCTTGACAGCTGAGGGGAAATAAGCAAATAAGATGGGGTATGTGCTGCCCCAAAGCAGGCAGGCAGTTCCTAGGGATGGATCTGTGCACCGCTGGTCCCTGAGCTACTGTCCTCCTCTCAGCAGAACCCTGGATGGGGACTGGGTGTGTTAGGAAGTGAGAATGGCTTTGGAGGGTGAGCCAGGTTATCAAACCTAGGGATGAACGCTTTGTGCAGGAATATGGTGAAGAAAGCAATATTGGGGGGGGGGATTCTCAACAATATAAATGATAAATTTATTGCTGAATTAGTAGAATAGAGCAGAGGTTTTTGTTTTTGAGATTTTTGCCTTAATTGTTTTGTATAGATAGACCAAAATGACAGAATTAAGAGACAGAGTTATGCTAGAAAGAACAGATTCAAAGGTGAAGCAGGTGCATCCAGACTGTAGTGTCTTTAGGCAAATCTGTTTCTTCTCTGTATATCACCTTCCTCTTTCCTATAAATAGGAATGGTTATATCTCCTGATGACCATCCAGTAACAAGAAAAAAATAAAAATCAATTCAGCCACTCTCTTGATATACAGCAGTTACTTCATAAATGGGAGGTCTCTTCAATATTAGTTTTATTCGTTGGGGTTTTGAGACAGGGTTGATGTGTAAACCAGGCTGACTTTGAAATTCTATCATCCTGCCTCTGCCACTGGGATTGTGCCTTTATTATAACCACACGCTTTGCTCTGAAGGTCATTAGTTTACCTACACTTCTCCTCTATAACATTTAAGGGACTCCAGTGTAGTCCTGCTGTAACCTGAGGTGCCCTCCTCAGAGGTTACAGTGTCACCATAAGCTCAGTGTTGGATTCAGATATGAGGCAGCTCTTATATCTAGAACACTGCATTTGTTTGTAAAGCTAGCCTTATTCAGAGAGATTGAAAGAAGTACTTTCTTCTTAGGCCACAGTTTTATTACTCTAGAAAAGACACATGATGTGTGAGAGATACTGTGGGTGCCACATGATAAGTTAGTAAGTTATAGTAGGTATTTGTTGACTAATTGTATTAATACGACAGAAAAGAAATACTAAAAATCTGGAATTGAATAATTTTCCTTCAGAATTATAATGTCATATTTTTTATGCAATGCTAGGTATTGAAGAGGCAGTAAAGGGTTTTTAGTACTGATGTAAGTTACATGTTTCTATACCTTGGATTCTACCTTTAGAAAATGAGATAATGGAACCAGAGGTATGGTACACACCTGTAATCCTAGCACACTAAAGGGAGCTGAGGAGGTGACTCAGTGGTTAAGAGCACCTAGTTCCAGAGAACCCGGGTTTGATTTTCAGAACCCACATGGTGGCTAACAACCATCTTCAGTTCCAGGGGATTCAACAACCTATGGCTTCTGTGGGCACCTGGTACACATGTGGTTCATAGACATGCATGTAAGCAAAATCCTGATACACATAAAACAAATAAACGTAGTGTCCTGAAGTCCACAGCAAAGGATCTTGAGTCTGAAGCCAGTCTGGTCTACATAGTGACCTATATTTAAATAAATAAATAGATAAATAGATAAATTTTAAAGGATGGGGGAGCAGTGTTGGGCAGCAGCTCTGTAAGATGGAGTTAACCCTCTTTCCCAAGTAGCCTCTCTATCCTTTGCATTACAAAGGTGTTCTGAGTAGGCCTGGACTTTTGAACAACTTCCTGCCAGAAGAGTGTTTGTGAAAATGGGTCTGAAATAACAGAGAATCCATATATCATTTGTGAGCCCAAGGAGGCTATGAACCTGCTGACATTGGGGCAAATTGTGAGTCAGCGAGAGTGTGTTTGTGTGTGTGTTGATATTATCATGTGCTACATGGCAGTGCTGACTTTTCCTGCAGAGAATACCTGACTTTTATTGGATTCCTTCAGAGCCTGTAATCTCTCCAAGACTAATTTATACATAAATTGTAGTGTGGTTTGGGTTGGAGACTGGAGTCTTAATTCTTTTTTTCCCTGCGGGTTTGTTCTTTTCATTTTGTTGTTATTTTAAGACAGGGTCTTCTGTAGCCTATGCTTTTTCTGTTCTTACTATGTAACTGATGATGACCTTCAACTCCTGATTCTCCCCTGCCTCCCCTACCTCTCAAGTGCCTAGATTACAGATATGTGCCTCCCTATCCTGTTTAACCCTCCCTACCTTTTCCTATCTGTGATGCCAGTAATCCCTGTGAAAACTCGCTAGGGTTACAGCACCCCAATCACCCCATTCTGATGTCCCTTCCCTACTCATGGAGTATTTTTGCTAATGAAAGCATTTTTCTCCTTCTTCCTGCTTTCCTACCTGATGATTGGCCGCCCTGGGGACTCTGGTAGTTGGCCGTGTTTGCATCAGGTAAGATGTACTTTATTTTACTTTGTCTTTCATCAGCTAGGGTTGCACAAGACATCCCTTATCTCAAGGGACTAATGTCAGAAGCGGCAATCTCCCTTGCTTCTGGGCTCAGATGCCCTTTTTAATATACCTTCCCACTGACAGGTATTTGATGTAATATAAGAAGTTATTTCATACCTGAGTGGGTCCTGATTCTGCCAACAACACAATAGCCATTATGACCTTGGCTGGCCACTACTTTCTGTGTCTCAACAACTCATTTACAAATGAGTTGGGTTTGATAATTTTAGGGCCATTTTATTTTGTTTTTTGTTTGTTTTGAAACTGCATGTATTTCAAGGTATATCCTCAAACTCACTATGTAGTTGAAAATAATTTTGAAATCTTCCTGCCTCAAAGTGCTGGAAATACAAGTATGCACCACAGTGCCCACTTCATGTGGTGGTAGGAACCTGGGATGTCTTATGTGCTAAGCAGTTGATCTGCTAACTAAGCCACATCCTCAGCTATTAAATCACTTTTTGTTTCTGAGCTTTTATGTTTATAATAGATAACTTCTGGGCTGGAGAGACAGCTTAGCTCACTGATTAGGAATGCTTGTTGCTCTTGCAGAGGACCAATTTCAGTTCCCAGTACCTGTAACTTCAGCTCCAGGGGCTCCAACACCTCTGTGGATTCATATGCATGTGCACACGTGCATGCACACACACACACACACCAACAAATACATATTGAGATAAAAATAAATTTTGAAGAAGTAAAAAGGTAGCCTCTTTTGTATCAATATACCTTTCTTTCCAGAAAAATCTTGAAATCATTGAGAAGAGATAAACTTTTTTGATGACAGTAGATAGCTTCTGCAGAGAAGGAAAGTCTATCTTTCTTGCTTTACTTTATTATGAAAACCAGTTAGTGTTCACTAAGAACTGGGCTTGGCATTGGCAACTGGATATGAACAGTTACAACCAGGTAACATCTCCATGGGTGTCAGAAGTACAGCAGCACACTCCTAGGTGGCTTAAAGGGTATAGGAAGTATTCAGGAACTAGAATGCTTTATGTCCTCATAGGAAAAAGAAGAGGGAACTAGGGATGACTATTTTGACCCAAATGAGCCAGGAAGAATAGACTTGGCAGAACATGTTGGTGTGAGTGAAGAGAGATCATGTAACAATGTAGGTGTTGGAGCCATTGACAGATAGAGAATATAAAATCATGAAATGCTGCTATTTCTGTATCCCTGAGTCTTTGGCTCATATTCATAATGAACTTTATATCTTCATGTCTAGAGATAGAGTTTATGTCCTAAAATAATATTGAGAGGCTGGGGCATAGTTTATCCATAGTGTGTATATTCATTATGTACAAGGCTCTAAGTTTAATCACTAGTGCTAAAAATAAATAAAGGTTGAGAAAGTATACATAAAAAAAAAAAAATTCTGTGCCCAGAATGATGCCACAAATTAGATGTGGTAGCATACTTCTGTAATCCTAGTACTTAGTGTAATGATTAAGAGTTCAAATACATGAGAAATCACAGAAAGAAAATGAGATAATGATAATATGATTGATTCTGAATGTAAGTTCTGTCTACCCTAGGAGCCTCCCTGGAGGCCTGAAGCTTGTAGTTCCTTCTTCTGTACTCCCAGAGAGTAACAGAGAAAGGAGGAGCCAATTTTTATCTTATCCCCAGTAAATATTTTTTTAATGCTAGGAACAGAGATCAGACTCTAATTTGTAAAGGTTCCCAATTCAGGCTGCTGTTTCCCATTTTAAGGACTTGGGCTCCACATTCACACATTGTACTTAACTGAAGACAGGACCACTTTGGACCAGTTTTGTGTTTTTCTCTCACTTGCAGTGGTTGGAGACCAGACCTAACAGACAAGTGTGTCCAGTTTGCAAAGCTGGAATCAGCCGGGACAAGGTCATCCCACTCTATGGCAGGGGCAGCACTGGACAGCAGGATCCCAGGTAAAGACTGCATCTGATACCCACTTCCCACTTGGGTGTGAATTCACATCCATTTAGCACTCTAACCCTTGGCTGCTTGATTCTGAGGCCAAGATGAGGGTCACCTGGGAAGGGTGGGCTTGAGAGAGGAGAGGAGCCAAGCTGCCATGTGTTGGCCTGTGATAGATAGCTGCTCAATGTCATCTACCAGCAGGCAACCAGTTGGCTGGTCCCCTGCCATGTTCAAGACATCATAATATCAAGTGTGCAGGTTTTGTGAGACCATTTCCTGAATGGGAAACAGGAGCCTGTCTAAGGAGTAGGGTTGCAGCACCAGTGACTGTGACTCTGGGGAGATGGGGACCAGATAGTCTAGGTGGCTTTTAGGGGTTGGGATTTCAGAAATGTAGGTGGCCTTCTCAGTCTGGCATATGTACTTTTTCAGAAGAATGTCCCCACATCCCCTGTCTACCAGACATACCACACTTCTCATGAAGGATTTGTCCTATCACATTTGTCACTCTGTGCCTTCTGCTCTCCCTGCTCCTACTCAGACTGCCACCCTACTTCCTGCAGCCTTTTCTTGATCCCCGCCCATATTTTATTGAACTTTAACATTCCCTCCTGGAAGTGATCTTCTCCGTAGGAATTGCTCTTACCCGTATTCCAGTTACACACACTAATGCTTCCACCCTATATAGTGATTGATTGTGCATCATCATCTCAAGCGTGGAATCTGTCACTATATAGTGTTGGTTGCATCCTGCCCGGTGTCTAATAGGAATAACCTCTCAGTCAAGCTATTTAAATGAATGGTAGGAGGGTCTGAAAACTGCAGGCAAAAGTAACCGATAGCGGGCTGGAGAAATGGCTCAGCAGTTAAGAGCACTGACTACCCTTCCAGAGGTCCTGAGTTCAATTCCCAGCAAGCACATGGTGGCTCACAACCATCTGTAATGAAATTTGGTGCCCTCTTCTGGTGTTCAAGCAGACATAATACTGTATACATAATAAATAAATAAATCTTTTTTTTTTTTAAAAAAAAGAAAGTAACTGATAACATGAAGCACTAGTCAAGAATAGTGCAGGCCACGCTGAAGTTAATAGGGGCAGATCAGGGAGACCTTGAACCCTACCTGTTGTGTGAGGTTTCTGACCTGGACATTCGGGCCTACCCTCAAGATTCAGACCCACTCGAAGTCCCACTGAAACACAGAGATGCTTATATTAGTTTTACGCTGATCAGCCTAGGGCCCAGGCATATAGCTGGCTAACTCTTTACCCTTAAACTAATAACCCATGATTCTTGTCCTGTTCAGCTATGCGGCTCAGTACTTTTTCTCAGCAGCATTTTAACTTCTTTCCTCTGTGTCTCCTGGCATCTCTGTGGCATCTCTTTGGTGTGTCTTCCTGCTCTGAGATGTTCTCAGAGTTTTCTTAGTCTGGTAGCTCTGCCCACACTTCCTATCTGCCTTCAGTCAATCAGCGTTTTTATTAAACTAGTAGGAGGGACAATTATTTACAATGTAATAACATAATCCTACTACACCTAACCCTCTCAGCTGGTAGTCCATCCTTTGAGTCTGGCTTGGGATCTCTGGAACCCATGAACTCATACCAAGCAGTCTTGGGGAAGGCAACTGGCCATTTTCCATAACCATCCTGGGTCAAGATCTCTGTTGCAAGGATAGGCTGTGCAATCTGATGGTGTTCTTAGAACAAGCTGGTTTTCCTGGTTTGTGGTAGAGTGGAGTTAAGCCAGCATTTGATTAAGCCAGCACAGTTTACTGTTTGTTTGGTTGGTTGGTTGATTGGTTGGTTTTTTGAGGCAGGGTTTCTGTAACCCTGGCTGTCCTGGAATTCTCTCTATAGACCAGGCTGGCTTGCTTCTGTCTACTGAGTACTGGGATTACAGGCATGCGCCACTATTAACCTGGCCCAGCAGCATGTATCGAACAGGAGAGTGGCCCAAACCCTGTTGGTCAGTCCTCACAATATTTTTGATGGCCTTTGTACAATTTCTTTTCAGAGAGAAGACTCCTCCTCGTCCTCAAGGCCAGAGGCCGGAGCCTGAAAATAGAGGGGTAAGGAACATTCTAGGAGAAGCTTCTAGAAGTGTGCCTGTGACTTTTGAAACTTTCCTGTTGAGCTTGCAGTTTTTATCTTATCTTTATTCTAAAACAAGGAGAAAAGTTCTAAAGGAAAATTTATAAAGCACAGAAAGGAGACAAGCAGGGGGAAATCCTAGAGCCATTTATCCAGAGATAGCCACTAGGAGCATTTGGGCCTGTTTTCTCCTCCTCTTTACGCTCTGTGTGTGTGTGTGTGTGTGTGTGTGTGTGTGTGTGTGTGTGTGTGTGTGTGTGTGTGTGTGTGTGTGTGTGTAAGACGTTGTTTGAGAAATGTGAGGTAAATCTGCTTGTTTTTCTCAGTTGCTTTTCTTCTCCACAGGGATTTCAAGGATTTGGATTTGGAGATGGTGGCTTTCAGATGTCTTTTGGAATTGGAGCATTTCCATTTGGGATATTTGCCACAGCATTTAACATAAATGATGGACGGCCTCCTCCAGGTAAGCCTCATTTCTTTAAAAAGCATCAGGAACATAGCCTCCCTGAAAACTCCCTGAAATTCAGCAGTATAGAAGTTAAAGATAACTGGGCTGGAGAGATGGTTCTAAGAGCACTGGCTGTTCTTCCAGAGGTCCTGAGTTCAATTCCAGCAACCACATGGTGGCTCACAACCATCTAGAATGAGATCTGGTTCCCTCTTCTGGCATGCAGGCAGAACACTGTATACATAATAAATGAATGAATGAATGATGAATGAATAAATAAATAGATAAATAGATGACTAGATAAATAGATAAATAAATAAATCTTTTTTTTAAAAAAAGAGAAGTTACATATATTTGTCAGTACATGCATATCAATGTGGTAGTATGAATGAGACTCAGAGCCAAATATCGGGGGAAGGCTGAAATATCAGAGAGAAGAAACACCACAGTCAATTCTCACCCAGCTGCTTGTAACTTCCTCAGCTTTGCTTGCTCCTGGTTTGTTTCTGCCTGTCTTCTCCCAGATGCTTCTGTTCTGCCTGGTTTCTAGAGCCCTTATATACTCTATCCCATCCAGATTAGGATTAAAGGCGTGCAGCCTTGAACTCACAGAAACAGAAGAAGTTCTGTCTCTGGAGTTAGGGATCAAGGGTGTTGGTCACCACTCCTGGCTTTCCCTGTGCTGGGATCAAAGGTGTGTGTGACTGACTCAGCTGTTTATCTTTGTATTCAAGTATCAAGAATTTCCTTAGCTGTCTGCCTAGGATTTACTGTGTGCTCTCTTCCCCAATATTCAGGTTTTATTGAATATATAATATATATCTACATATCAGACTTTCCAAAAATCTCTTAAATTCTGTGCAAAATTACCACAATTTTTTTCTTACAAAAGATTCTGAACACTTGCCATGTATTAGGTATATCAGGGATGCTCTGTGTTACATCACAAACTGTGGGCTCATGACTTGCATTCCAAATACCTAAGCAGTTAGCTGCTTTATAGATCAGAAAATTCTCAGTAATGACTCAAAGACCTAGGCCATGACCATTAAACTAAAAATTATAAACAATACCTAGCTAATAAATAGGCAATAAACCTATTGGTTTCCTGCCTACATAAGTTTATCAGAGCAACCAACTTTGAGGGAATGACATGTAACCCCACAAAATACTGGGCACTACTCCATATCTTATCTGCCTGGCATGTCTTTCACATATTGTTTTCTGAGAGGAAGGGGACCCCAAAGGGCAGGATGTGATTTGCCTTAAAGGAAAGACAGATCTCTATAGTGGCAACAGGAACTTCCGACTAGCTCAATGCTTTCAGCCTGGTCCAGCATTCAGACTGGAACTCACTCAGCTCATTCCCAGCCAGGCTGGGCTCTGGGTCACAGCTTTTCTTTGTCATGTTTGGTATGATTTGCACAGCCTGGATGTGTATTCTGTCACCTTCCTTCCTCTACAATCTGAGCAGAGAAGGTTCTCACTCAGTCTCCCTCTACCTTGGCATATGGTTTCTGGGCCCTGGTTCTCTTCTGGAAAAAGCAGACAGACAGACAGAGAGCCATCTGGAATAGCATGCAAAGAGGCAGGAGAGTGCTGCTGCTCATGTGTAAGTCATTATGATCTCAGAAGGCCCTTTCTCTGCTTCTGCTGCTGTTTTTTTAAAATGAGACCTACCAAGTAGTACCATGCAGCATGTGGTAGCATAGGGAAGACAGGCAGGAGGGTCTCTGTTCCCTGCAGAGGTTTCCTGGTATTCCACTGGCTCATTTGCATGTGCAAGACAACTCTTTGAGATACTGGAGATCAAGGCCTCATTGTAGTATTTCACTTATTTTGGTTTTGGTTCCTATTATTTGAAGTTTGGGAGTCTCTTTACTGAAGGATTCTATTTTTATAAGGAAACAAAGATTTATCCTCTCCATTTCTTGCCCCACTGGGTAGCATGCACCACCCTCTGACAAAGTCTTTTTCCTCTTGTCTCTCTAGCTGTCCCTGGGACACCCCAGTACGTGGATGAGCAGTTTCTGTCACGCCTCTTCCTGTTTGTAGCCCTGGTGATTATGTTCTGGCTCCTGATCGCCTAATACAGAACCCCTGTTTGCATCTACAGCAGCACCTCTGGACTGGTGATATGCCACACCCACTCCTGGTGTTTGACTTGTCTAATCGCAGCCCCTGGAACCAAGGGTCAGAAACTCATCAAGGAGTGGTGCTTCTTCATTAGAGCTTTGGAACTCAAAACCAGTTGGCGAGGAATCCCCAGTTTCACCACTGCTGTAAACACCCTTCTGTAACCTCAGGTCTGTGTTGAATCACCTGTCACAGGTGACAATGTGAAGTCCTGTTCCAGCCTTCTCAGCAGGTCCTAGCTGTACATAGGGAAGAGATGGAAAGAAAGAAACAGAGTTTCTTTCGCCAGAACTTTATATTACACAAATGAAGGGATGAACCAAATGGTATTTATGGAAACTTACTTTTATCTTTTTAAATTCCCTTGGTAAGTGGCCTCCACTCCCTATATGGAGAGATTCCCTTCCAGACCCCAGTGCTGCTCTGTCTGCCCTCCTGCCCTGCCCTTCCTTGGCAAGGACATAAGAATTACTGGCCCAAGAAGGTCATAATTGCAGCAGCAGAAGCTGAAGATGCTGTGTGGCCTTGCTAGACACTCTGGTCTTTGATTGGCCCTGGGCCCCATTCAGTGTCTTGGCCCTAGAATGCAGCTTGAGTGACCGCTTGGTTTCCTGGTAGATTGTCCCTGATGTCACTTGGCTCAGATTTCCTGTCAGCTTCCTCCTCTAGACTACTGCTTCAGAGCTTTGATGCAAGGGGGACAGGAAGACTAGAGGCCCTCCCCCTAGGCTGGAGAAGCCTGAGCAGTCCTCTCTCAGAGCTTGCCCAGAGAAGCTGGAGGCTTTTTCAGGTCAGCCATCTGCACGTACAACAATCATCCTCAGAAGCTATTGTCCTTTTTAAGAGTGGGACTCTCACTCCACCTGTGGTCCTGATGTCGGTATAGCTTGATGGATTTATCTGAGAACTCCTTGAATGTCTGCTGAACCCAGGGACACATGAGGCTCCTGAGCAAGCAGCTCCTGGTAACATGTAAAGCAAAGAACCACAGTGGTACAGTGTGGTCTCCCTTCCTTATTCTTCTCACACATGATTTGTTCTTGAAATTCATAAGCTGACTGTGAGAATGTGGTGCCAGGCAGGAGAATAGTTCACCTGCTCAGATGGTTCTTGCTCTGCCTATAAGGCTTCACCTTAGAAATGTCTTTCTCTGGAGACCTCAGCAGGGCAGCAAGATGAACTTCTACTAGACCCTTTTGTTCACTTGTCCAGCACCCACTGCCCCAGCAATCACCAGAAAATGGGTTCTTTCCTTACCTGGTAATTTTCCTAG
Organism: Sigmodon hispidus; assembly: GCA_004025045.1. NCBI lineage: Eukaryota > Metazoa > Chordata > Mammalia > Rodentia > Cricetidae > Sigmodon > Sigmodon hispidus. The sequence continues at coordinate 86,747 of PVIH01005593.1, forward strand.
TTACGGCTCTATAGAACCCTAGACCGTGAGGATGGTGAGAGAGTCCTCCTCACTGTTCAGTTCCCACCTGCCAATGCCAGTATTAGTACTGAAATGGATACAGTATGAAGTATTGAGTAGGAGGGTGGTTTGGCAAATCCAGCTGGTAAGAATAAGCCACCAACTCTATAGTGGGCTGACAGATTTTAAATATTCTTTGTCCCTTGGAAATGCCCAGTCATGGGGCCCCTGGAGTGTCTCTGTTCTAGAGAGAATTGGTAGATCCATCGGTGTAGTGTAGTCCTAAGTAGAAGAGGGAAAACAAGCCGTGAACACAAGTGAGTTTCCAAAAGAAGTGAAAGAAGAGTTTTGAGCAGTGGAGTAAATCATTTGGGATCTGGTGAGATGGGATGAGCCCAGATGTTCACTCAGCAGAGGCATCCCAGGAGCGTGCCAGTAGCAAAGCTGTAATGGCTGTGTACCTTTTGTGGACATTACAGGGCTACACTTGGGTGCAGCTGAGGCAGGAGAGCCAGTTTGAGAGCCCCTCCCCTTTGTAGGCTATCTCTTCTTAGGCTAACCACGCCCATCCTATGGCTGGCCAAGGCGGCTTTCCCTTCTATGTTTGGTGTCCTCAGCCTCCAACTTTCTGCCATCCCCATGGACAAGGACAGTCAGAAAATGGGAACATGTAAGGCATCATACCTTGACCAGCCACTGATTTTCACTGTTGTGAAAGTGATTTGATTTAGAATTAAATGGTTTTACATTACTGTGAGTGTGGACTTTGTGTTTTCAGATGTTAGTGGCTAGGAAGTGGGCACACCTAGTCTAGTAATGGTTATGTCTTCAAGCACCCATACATAAGAAATGATGAGAAGAGTGACCTAGAGGTCTAGCTACCTGTCACAGGCAGCCCAGTTCTAAGTCTGCAAACACCAAACTGCCATGATGAAGTTTAGCTTATGTCTTGCCTTAAGTGTGTTAAATGTCTCCCTGGAGCAGGGGGTGTGCCCTTCTTAAGATTGCTCACTGATGTGTGGTATGAAATAGAGGTTGATAAGGTTGTTAATTTGTCTCAGCTTCAGGCTCCCAAACACCAAAGCTGTTGGTCATACCCTCTAAAAAGCCACATTTCTCCCTTTTAGACTTGGACCAAACCAAGGTCAAGTTGATCAGTGCCAGGATATAGCAGGAGAATTCAGAGATAAGGAAACTTCAGAATAGGCCAGGACACTATGGCAGGAGGCCTTTGTGGTGACCTGGTTTTCACCACAAACCTATTAACTTGAGCTTGATCTCAGGGGCCCGTAGGGTGGGTGAAGAGAGAACCAACTCCCCAGAGTTGTCCTCTGACCTCCACACATGTGCCTTGTCACGTGCATACTCCACCCACCACCCTGCCACGTCATGCACAGTAAGTCAGACATCTAGGGACTACAGAGATAGATCATCACTGAAGAGTGCTGGAGGCTTTTGCAGAGGCCCTGTTCTCAGTTCCCACCACCCATACTGGCTCATAAACTGTAACTGGTTCTAGGGGATTCAGCACCCTTCTGTGGCTGCTTAGGGAATCACATACATATGATACACATGCATACGTGTAGGCAAAACATTCATGCACATAAATTAGAATCTTTAAGAAATAAAACTTTAATTTTTTAAAAAACGAAAATGAAGCTGGAGATCCAGCTCAGTGATAGAGCACTTTATATCAGTTAGGCCTAGGTTCAGTCCCAGGTACCATCAAAAGAAAAGACGAAGGGAACTCCTAGAACTCCTAAGTTAATGGTACCAGAATTTTTGTTTTTAGTGAGGAACAAAATGTACAAAACAGTGGCTAGAGAGATGGCTTAGTAGACATGAGGTCCTGAGTGTGAATCCCTAGCACCCTTGTAAAATGCTTGATGTAAGGCAGGTCTAATTCTACTGCCAGGGTGGCAGAGACAGAGCAATAATGGAAGACCTTTCCTCTTACACTGACCTGTGGTGTACACATGTGCACAAATGCACTCACGCATGCACGCACACACTTTCATACACAAATCCATGCAGAACAGAAAAAGATTTCATGTGTAATAACATGAACCATAACATGTAGTAACCACCAACTCAGGTCCAGTCTTGTTGGATCTACCTCATCCTAACATGCTGCTTCTTTCTCTTCTACCCAGACTCCTTGAAGCAAATCTCAGTCACATGTCACTCTTAATTATCTCAGTATGCATCCCAGAGCTATGCATTTTGATTTTTTATTTTATGTGTATGAGTGTTCTGCTTGCATATATATATATAAATACTGTGAGCCAGCTATTGGCAGTGACAGTGGTGCTGGTGGTGGTTGGTGGCTGTATTCATGTCTTTAATTCCAGTACTCAGGAGGCAGAGGCAGGAGTAATTCCAAGTTTGAGGCCAGCTGTTCTGCAAGAGTGAGTTCCAGGACAGCCAAGCCACACAGTGAAATCTACCTCAAAAACAAAAGAAAAAATGAGAGAGAATACTGTGTATGTTCTTCCTAGAGGCCAGAACAAGGCTCTGGACCTGAAACGCCAGTTGGAGGTGGTTGTGGTTGCTGGGAATCAAACATGAGTCCTCTGGAAGAGCAGCCAGTGCTCTTAGCCACTGAGCCATTTCCCCAGCCCCACGTTTAAATTTTTTTATTTATGAAACAGGGTCTCATTTAGCTCAGGCTAAACATTTAAAGTTGCTTTTAATTATATGTGTGCTAAGTTACTTTTCTTTCTTTTTTTTTTATTTTCTGTCATTTTGGTTTTTGGTATTTTAAGACAGAGTTTCTCTGTGTACCCTGGCTACCCAAGAACTAACTTTGTAGACCAAGCTGGCCTTGAAGTCACAGAGATCCACCTGCCTCTGTTTTCTTCCACAGCACTGAGATTAAAGGTGTAAGGCACCACACCTGGCTAAATTACTTTTTCCATTGCTGTGAAGAGATGGCCAAGACTAAGGCAGATTGTAAAAGAAAACATTCAACTTGGGTTAACATGTTTCTAGAAGATTAGAGTACATGACAATCATGGCAGGGTGGGCATCAGGTAGGCATGGTACTGGAGCAGTAACTGAGAACTCACATCTGATCCATAAGCATGAAACAGAAAAAAAGTCAACTAGGAATGGCATAGACTTGAAACCTCAAAGCCCACCCCCAGTGGCGACACCTCCAGATTCTTCTCAAACAGTTCCACCCACTGAGGATCAAGCAGTAAAACGTATGAACCCATGGAAGCCATTATCCAAGCCATCACAGTGTGGGTAGGCATTGTGTCTACATGTATATCTGTACACTACATGTTTGCCTAGTGCCTACAGAGGCCCAAAGAGGATGTTGAATCCCTTGGAACTGGAGTTACAAATGGTTGTGAGCTGCCATGTGGGTGCTGGGAGTCAAGCCTGTGTCCTCTGGAAGAGCAGCCAGTGCTTTTAACTGCTGGGCCACCTTCTTCACTTGTAACTTTTTAATAAAATTTATTTGGGGGCAATGTATAATAAGGACTAAAAATACATGTGTACACTTCATAGTCTGGTACAGACCACTTGACAAAAATGGGGGGGTGAAAGTTCCAAATTTACCTTCATAGGAAGATTCCAGTAACATGTTTTGCAATAATTATGTATACCACCATCAAGAGTCAATAAGAAAGCACATTTTTAAATGATTTCTAATCATCCAAAGTATAGAAAAGCTAAGGAGAAAAAACACAGAAAACTAAAATACGTGTAGTTTTATATGATATTTAATTTTATTAAAAGATACTAAAGTATTTAAATAAGGAACAGATAAGCAGTGCTAATCCATAGAAGTGTCATTGCCATGAAGATATTGTTTCTACCCTGACCTGTAGGTTCGGTGTAAACTTATAGCTTTTCACAATACACCAGCCATTGAGTGGAATGGCCTCCCAACACATATGTTGGTTTGGGTTTACCTATTGGCATCGTCAGTGAGCTTTTACTCAGATTAGAAATACCCATGACCATTTTCATCAACAGGTCAGAAGAACACATCTTTTAGCATGTCATAGTTAAAACAATGTGCTGTTCATTTAACAATAGGCAAACTGCCTTGTGAGATGAATACATATTCCAGGAACGGAGCCACACAGATCTGACGTATTTAAAAAAAAAAAACAAAAAAAAAAACCCCGAAACCTGACAGATCAATAGAACTTGCTATTCCACAACTATGCCATATGATTTGTTTTTCTGAAAGCTAGGTTGAGAGATAGATGTGGAGGAGGATGCCACTGTCTGCCATGTAGGATATGAAACTACATGGCTAGAGTGGCCTAGTAACTTAGAAAAAATAAAAGAACATGTGAATGGTAATAAAGAGTATCATATTGGTGTCTTAAGACACATTTTTAAATTATATAAAAGATTAAGCCCAATAACAATGTCATCAGTTTCCTCCCCCCCCCAATAACATTTATTGTGTCTAAAACTAAAGAAATATATTTTGTTTTGTTTTGTTGTTTGGGTGTTGTGTTTAATACATTTATTTTACAACCAATTGGCAGTCTCCCCTCCCTCTTCTCCTCCCAGCTCCTCCCCCCCTGCCCTCCCACCGTCTGTGCTCTTTAGAAAATCTACTACAATAAATAACAGACTTGCTTGCTCATTAGAGCCTGATCGTGTCAGGCACCATTACAGCAACTGAGAAAACAGTGAACGAGGTGGACGGAGCCCCTGCTGCATAGAGGATGACACGAATGGACAAATGGAATACCTTTAATTCAAAAACTTAAAAAAATCAAAATGCCCCTAAATCCAGAAAATTCAAAGCAATGACATAATGTCATCAGTAAAAAAGGCACAGCATGAAACTTTATAAAAAAAAAATTTATTTGGGGGACAGGGCACTATGGTGGATGCCTATAATCTGTCACTAAGGAGGATCAAGTTTTAGACCAGCATGAATAAAAGGGGTGTTACTGGGAAAAAAAAAAAAAAAAAGTATGTGTAGGCTGGGTGTGGAGGCACATGTTTTAATGCCAGCATTCTGGAGGCAGAAGCAGAATTCTTGTTTGTGGCCAGCCTGGTGTCTATAGTGAGTTGCAGGGTATCTAGAACTACATAGAGAGATTCTATCTCAAAAACAGAGGGGAGGGAGAGAAGGAAGGAGGAAGAGAGTTGCTGGGACAGGAGGCACAGGGTTGAGACCCCTGCTGACCTTCTCCTACTGACTTGATTCTCCTACTTCACCACAGGAAATCATGATGCTAGCCCAGAGGCACAATAGTAAAAGAACTGAGCCACTCCTGTTGAGTTTCCAGGGCCTCAGCTTTGCTACCCGTGTCACCAGTTTCATTTAGAAATTCCTCTTACCCATATATTTCCCATAAGAATATAAAATTGTTAAATCTAATGGCTTCACCAGATTCAACTCAGAGATGCACACTCGTGGGAGAACACATAAAACTTTCTGCAGTGATGGAATTGTTTCATATTGGCAGCATGCAGCACAATAGCCACTAGCCACATGTAGCTGCCAAGCTTGGGAAATGTGGCTAGTAGACAGAGGAAATAAATTTGTGCATCCCTTTTCCATTATTCCATTTCATCTTTATTTTTAAATTTTATGTGTGTGTGCTGGTTCCCAAGGAGGCCAGAAGAGGCATCAGATTCCCCAGTCCTGGGCTTACATGGTGATTGTGAGCCGCCTGACATGAGTGCAGGGAACAGAACTCTGGTTGTCCTCTGGAAGAGCAGTGCATTCTTCTGACTGGTGAGCCATTTCTTCAGCCCTCGAATCTTAATTTAAATATTTACATCTGGCTATCATATAGCACAGTGCAGACTTAAATTAATTCATAACGGTTGCAAAATGACATAAAAATGTTTTTAGAATTGAGAAGAGTCGGGCATATAATTACAGATACCATGGTAAGGATGCTGATTGTAGGAGTAATATGGAATGCAGAAATAGGATATATTTAGGAAAGAGTCCTGGATTGAGGGGAGCAGGAGGCAGCTGCACATTGAATGTGTTAGGACTTGGTACAGGTTTTGTCTTGAAAGCAGCAGGGAGCTAGTGAAGGTTTATGAAATGAACTGACGATGTCAGAAAACATTTTTGGAGCTAAATCTGTCCATCTTCAGTGGTGACTGAAAAGGGAGTCTAGAAGTCAGAGACTGGCATTGTTTGAAGCCAGTAAAATAGCAATGACAAAATCTAGGTGGGCCCAAGTAAGTCCTCTTAGGACCGCAGAATGGGAGGTGCTTGGCTTTGAAGTAGGGTTAGAGGAACTCAGAGACAAGGAAAGCTAAGGCAGGCCCCCTGGGGGAGTAGCTTTGTGTTCCCAGAAGACTGTGGAGAAACTTCAGGGAGGCACAGGACTGGGTGGGAATCTAGATAGGACCAGTAGGGGAAATGGGAGGACCCAGCACCCCTAAAAACACCAAAGTCAATCCATCTTTAGTCCACCTTGAATGAATAAAGTTGTTACTCTAGTCTGCTGCTTTAATTCTTTGCTCACAACAGGGAGCAAACTGCAATCCCTAGACAATCCCTTATCACTTCCATTTTATTTCCTCTCTATTCCCCAAACAAACTATCCCCCTGCCTCAGTTTCCCAAGTATCTGTAACCACAGATATGAGCCACCAAGACCAATCTGAGGGAGTTGTAAGGTCCAAGTCTTAAAGAGTCTAGAGTCTTAGTTGTGATTCAGCCAGTATGATCCAGTCTTGGGTACTAACCAAGAATGATGTTAGCTAAGTCAGCTGGCAAGGTAGGTGCTTTCTAGAAACCTCGTAGATACTCCTTAACCAGACCCTTTCTGCTCTCCAACTTTCCTCCTCATTCTCAGGTGGTGTGGGAATGCTTTTGGGGTCCACATTGGAATATTGTCTCTTAGTTTTATCATTCTTCAGGTGGCTATTTCCTTCCTTTACATTTTTTTTTCTCTATATAACCTGGACTTTCCTGGAGGAAGGTGAGGGAGCTAGCTACACCTGCTCTCTGTGATAGGAGACTAAGTGACAGTGGTGGTCTAGGGGATTGCAGAGGAAAGGGGACTAAGAGAGAGTGAGGGGGTGGGTAGGAAAGGCAGTAAACAAAGAGTGGAAGGAAGACAGACGTGGGTGCTGGTTTGTGGAGGAGAGAGACAAAGAAGAAAGCCAGGGATTGTTGGTTGTAAGACTCCCCATTCCAGGCCTGGGAAAATACATCAGAACAGCTCCATGTGCAGAATGATAGAATCCTGCTTCTTGTCTGCTAGTCATGAAGTAGCTTGTCAGAAGAGGCCCGTGGATTCTTTTGCTTTAATTCATTACACAGTCTAGTATTTCCTATAAATCACACATTTCCTCAGAGGGAAAGTCACAGCACAGGATTCTCAGGAGAGGAATCAAACAGCCCTCCTTCCTACCATTGTGCATACACTGAGTCGTACAGAGGCACTATAGAAGAAACATCTAACTAGCAGCCACTTCTATTAAAAAGTCAAGACAGGAAGACAGACTGTGCTGTTTGTTTACCCAAGTGGTGAAACCAGAGAGTCAGAAGCGGGGTTAGTTTCCTTGGGCTCATTCCTGTCCTTTTCCTGATTCTCTAGACACCTTTCCCATTTACTTAAATCTGATTGAGAGAAGTAGCAATGGCCTAAGACCTAACATGAGAAAATTAAATAGAAGACATTAAAGAGCAGCTGACATGGCAGAGAAACCTAGTGTCCCAAATCCAGGAAGGAAAAGTGCTGCCCAACTGTGTAGTTCCCTGCCCTGCCTATTGATTGATTGACTTGCTGACTCTTTAGGGTTTTTTTGAAGCAGGGTTTCTCTATGTGTAGCCTTGGCTGTCCTGGAACTCGATGTAGAACAGGCTGGCCTTGAACTCACAGAGATCCATATGCCTTTGCCTCCCAAGTGCTGAGATTAAAGGCATTTTTTCAGAGTCTTGTGTATACCAGGCTGGCCTTAAAGTCACTATGGAATGAATGATGCAATTCCTGACTGATGATTCTGTTTCCCTCCTGAGGGAACTTTGGTCTTCCCACCTCCTGGTAGCATCACATGTGGACTTCATCGTGGTGCTCAGGATCAACCCTAGGAGCTGGCTAGGCCCCAAGCCCAGTGCCCAGACATTTCTTCCTTGTGCTTTGTTTCAGAATAAAGTAACTATGTTATAGCATTGATATTGTTCTGGGTTTTATAAGCAATCTAAAGAGGATTTAAAGCAAGGTTATCCAAGCACTCAAGAAGCTGAGGCTGGCAAGTTCAGGATCAATCTGCGTACATACCAAGACTTAGTTGCAAAACAAAACAAAAAATAAAGCATAGGATAATATGCATAGATTATGGGCAAAGTTTATACAATTTTCAGTGAGACTTGAATATCCAGGAATTTTATATGAGAGTGGGAGTCTTGGATTCAACATTCCAGATACCCATAGTAGACTGTATTTACCCTCACAGCAGGTGCTTATGGAGGCCACTTACACATTACATTGTACATGCAAAAGTGTTTTTTTTTTTTTATCTAGGAGCTACTCTGTCTTCACATTGCCGATTACAAACTGAGAATCAAAAGACCTGAGATTCATATCCATGTTCTGCGATCTTCAAGTAGTGTAGAAGGGAAACTGGGCAGTGCTGAGCGCTAAGGGTCTTCCTGTTTGGACACCCAGCCTATACTCAATCAATCCGAAGGCAGAGACGCCACTCACTAGGGGGCGCCAGAGACGCGGCGGAACTCGCACGGGAGGCGGGGCGGGAATGCGAGTGGGCGGGGCTTCGGGCGGAGCGTCGGCAGGCGGGTCCCGGAGCCAGGTGCGGTTTGGTCTTCTCCGGGCGCCGTAGGCGGTGCATCCTCTTGCTGCAGAGACAGAGACATCCTCCCCTCTAAACCGAAAGCGGGCGCGGACCTGAGCTGCTGCTACCGGGTGGTCCTTCCCCTGGTGCCCGCGCCCGGAACCATGGCGGCGCTAGCGGGTAAGAAAGAGCCACTCGGTCCTGCCCACCGCTCGCGGGTTTCTGGCTAGCTGAATCCTCTTGGGTCCTGGATCCTGACCTGACAGGGCGGGAGAACCGAACTCGGCGGCTCCTCCGGGATTTAGAGGTCTTGGGACTCTGGAAGTAGGGGTGGGTTGTTCCGCGGACTGAGGGCTCCTAGTGCCCTGCGCGTGGGGCGGCTTCCCACGAGGTAGGTCCCCGTATTTGCAGTCGGGGCAGGTCTCCAGGTTACGGAAGCCGAGGGACCAGAGATTCTCTGTGGTCGGAAAGTCGTGCAGGATCTTCCCGGGTTCAGGACTTGAGATTCCTAGTTATCCTGGGTTCTGGGTTTTCTGTAGACCCAAAGTTCTTGAAGTTATCTTTGGAGCCTGTGATCTGGGGTGAGGGTTGAGGGTCCTGAAAATAGAGTATGGATATAGAGCTTATGATGTGGACTGTAGATAAGAGATCGGACCATTCTGAAGCTTCCAAGATATTCACCTCATGTGGAGAACAGTTTCAAGTCTTCCCAGGGGACTTGAGCCCTCGCTTGATGTCGGTAACCAGGACAATAGCTGGGCACCCTAAGGAAAAGGGTTGTGTCAAAGTAATTTGGGAATAGGTTTAGCTGGGCCTGAAGCCCCTTCACCCATCCATCACCTGACTACTTCCTGCCCTGAGGCACCAGGAGCCTAATGCCACAACTAAGTGATTGGCTTAGTTTCTGGGTCTACTAGTGTCCTCTTCCAAAGCTTTCTAGAAAGGCCAAGGGACAATTTTAAGAGTGGAGGAGGGATTGGATAGCTGCCTTCACTTCCTGGCTTTCAGCCCGTGGACAGTCACTTCCTCCATCCTGAATTCAAGGACTGGGCCGACAGCGGGTCACTTCCTCGCTATGGGAGCATGGGATTCTTGCTTTCATTGGTGAAAATATGTTCTGGAGAAAGAAAGCACAGAGCGGAAATGCCTCTGTCTCTTCCTTTTAATTATTATTTTTTTCCTTCTGGCTGGTTGTGGTATACACCTGTAACCCCCAGCACTAAGCAGTCAGAGACAGGAGAATGGCTTGGTCTGCATGTAGAGTACTAACTAGGTTAATCTGAGCTACAAAATAAAGACCCTGTCTCTAAATAAATAGTTAATTTTTTAAAATAAGGCCAGGAGTTGGGGGCACACACCTTTCATCCCAGCACTCAGGAGTCAGAGGCAAGGTAATCTCTGTGAGTTCGAGGCCAGCCTGGTCTACAGATTGTTTCAGGACAGCCAGGACTACACAGAGAAACCCTGTCTCGGAAAACAAAACAAACAAAAATTGAGTTGGGGGTTGGGGTGTAGTTTAGTTGGTAGAGAGCTGGCCCAGCACTGCCTAGACCTACCTGCACAGGGTGCATGGCTGCAATCCCAGTGCTCAGAAGAATCAGTCAAGGTCATCCTCAGCTACATAAGGAATTTGAGACCAGTCTGGGGCTACATGAGAGATCTGGGGTTTTCTTTGCTTTGCTTTTTTTTTTTTTTTAATGAGGCTGCAGACATAGCTCAGAGGTTAAGAGGATGTGCTGCTCTTGCAGAGGACCAGACCTAGGTTCCTGAAACCCAACTGGTTCTCAATTCTGTTACTCCAGCCCCAGCAGACCCTATACCTTCTGTCCTGTACAGGTACCAGCACTCTTAGGGCATATGTTCACACAGACAACATACATATAAATAGTTTTTAAATTTAAAAATATGGGAAATGGCTCAGCAGTTAAGAGCACTGGCTGCTTTTCCAGAGGACCTATGTTCACATCCCAGTACCCACATAACACCTCGAAGCTGTCTGTAACTCCTGTTCCAAGAGACTTGATCCCTGCACACAGGCATACTCACAGGCAAAACATCAATATATATTTAAAAAAAAAAAAGTGTCCTTTTAGAGTCAACTGATTTTAGTGACTTTTTCTTTTCTTTTTATTTATTTATTTTATTTTTTGAGGCAGAGTTTCTCTTTGTAGCCCTGACTGTTCTAGATTTGTCTGTCTCTGCCTCTTGATTGATGGACTCAATTTTATGCACCATGTAGAAGAATCTCAATTTTGATCTTTGGTTCTCAGAAATTTGTGCAAGAGTTTAGTCAATTTTAATTTGTGTGTGTGTGTTGCTAAATATTAATGCAGGACCTTGTGCAAACCAGAGGAGCTATATCCTCAGCACCTTTTAAACATACTGTAATTTTAACTGAACTTCTTATATTAAAAAGTATTGTTTTGCATGCATGGCTGCATTACACACATGTGCCACATGCATGCCTGGAGCCTACAGAGGCCAGAAGAGCCTTTTGAACAGGAGTTACTGAGGGTATAAGCATCTTGTGGGGGCTGGGTTTTGAATTCTGTTCCTCTGCAAGAGCAACCAATGCTCTTATTATTCTGTTAAGAACAGCAGCCCGATGTTACGTTGCTTAGGCTGGTTCTGTACTTCTAAACTCAAGTTCTTTAGTCTCTGGGATGGACCTGTGCACTGCACCTGGGTGATGTAGCAGGCATTTTTTGTTTTTTGATAGATGAGGGAATGGGACCTTAGGTCTTGCACATGTTAGACAGTTACTCTACTACTAGGCTATACCCTTGACCCTACAAGTGGCTTTTTTTTTTTCTTTTGGTTAAGGAGACTTAAGGCCTGAAGTGACTTGTGCACAGGTTTATGATTGAACAAATGGTGCTCTGGCTCAGACCTCATATTTTTTTAGCATCAATTTAATATTTCATCCTTCCTGTATCAAAAACAACAGAATAAGGTTGCCTGGCCAGGCAGAGAAGGAAGTGGGGCTTGGAACTTACTAGTTCTGTTCAGACTACATTCTCGGACACCTTGCATTCCTGTGTAACAGGAGAATCAACAATAAGGAAATCAAATATTTACCGAGTGCCTGTGTTGTCTTTGGAACTGGGCTAGGCCAAGTTTGCCTCTTACAAATTTTAACAGATGCCAGAGCCAGGAAAGATATTTGAGATTATGTGCAGTTTCCTTCTTTTACATTTGGAGAAACTGAGGCTCCAGGAGGAAAACAGCCTTGTCCAGGGTCAGAGCCAGGACTAAGATAGGAGGCCAGGAAGTTGGAAACATGTGTGGTAGTAACATTACCTTAGGAAATACCTGTGTAGTGGCTGAGGGGACAGCTTAGTAGGTGAAATGCTGCAAGGCTCTGGACCTGGGTTTGCTCCCCAGCCCTGTATAAAAAGCCAGATGTGGTCTAGGGAGGTGGAGACAGGTTAGCCCCAGGTCCTGGTGAGAGACTGCTGAGATGGCCAGCAAGCCTGAGACCTGGGTTTGGTCACCAGAACCACCCAAGCTAATTTCTTCAAGTTGTTCTCTCACTTCTACACTTGTGGTGTACACATCCCTTCCCTAGTAAAAAAATAAATAAATGTAAATAAGACAAAACAAGACCAAAGTCAATGGTCCCAGGGGTGACCCCATATGCAAATATCCATGCACCCCAATGCCTGAACATACACACATGTTTGTGTGCACACACTAAAATACCTGTGGGAACGAATAATTCATGGTTTGTACTTTTGAGAAATTGATGTCTGGTTAGGATTAAAAAAAAAAGATGAGGGGCTGGAGAGATGGCTCAGCGGTTAAGAGCACCCTCTGCTCTTCCAGAGGACCCGGGTTCGATTCCCAGCACCCACATGGCAGCTAACAACTGTCTGTAGTTCCAGTTCCAGGCAACACCAAGGCAAATAAATAAATAAAATAAAGTTTAAAAAAAAAAAAAAAAAGATGAAAATCAAGATGAGTTGTTGCAAAGCCTATATGTGACAACAGAATACCAAAAATTGTATTCACGTGTTTAGCCCCGAGGTATAAAGCAAGAAACAGGAGAGGACAAGCCCCTTCCTCTGTAGAGGGTGTTGTGATGGGGAGACAGACATTAAATAATGTAAGGATCGTCAGGACAGACGCTTTGAAAGTAGGATAAGGGTTGAGGAGTGGTGGCTGGTCAGCACGTGTGTTCATGACAGTTGAAATACAACAGTGTACTTCAGTGGTTGCTGGTCTTAGTCATGGGTGGGGCCAGGGGAGAGAGAGAGAGAGAGAGAAAGGATGTATGTGTGTTGGGAACAAATCACAAATGCTAAGCACCAGTGTTCTGAATGAGCTTTTAGCCCCAGAGAATGCTTCTTGAAGGCAATATCTGGGAACTCGTAGATGGTTTTTATGTTGTTTATCTAATGTAAGGAGAATGAGAGCTGTAACAGTGAAGAAACTGTGGAGTAGGAAGCCCAGGTCCGTGAGTTGACATGTGTGGTAGAGCATGGAGAGGGTGTTGGGGAGACCATGAAGAAGAAGGCTGGAGCTCTGAGTTGCAGGCTCAGGACTGCGGAGTTTTCCAATCCACAGCAGACATTCTGGGTTTAGAATCATAGACATCATAATATGGGCCCAGCATACCAACCCGAAGTGAGTACAGTGGCCCCTGACTTGAGATCTTAGAAGGTAGCACTGACCAGTGAGAGGTGTCTCGTGACATAGGTAGGGTAGGGTGACTTGAGTGGCCCTCGATGTGAGGTGACAGTACCAGGGGTAGGACCTAAGACAAGATGTCTAAGTTCATGAAAGGCCCATCATGTGTAGGATGCTGTACTGGGGCCTCCACATTCATGGTGGGTTTTCTGTGTTTTCTGGTGGTTCCCATGCCAGGGCTGGCTCTGGTCAGTGAGACCTGGAAGAGAGTTGGGCTTTCACTAGGGAAGGATAGGGACTGTCTCTGTACATCATATCACTTTGACATTTAATTGGAGACTGTAGTGGTCACAAGTCTTTCTTCTTGCTTATGTGTGTATAGCAGTGGAAATCAGACCTTTTGCTAACAGCTAGACATCACCTGCTTTCCTTAGAGCATCCCTTGAACTCAGCCCAGGGATTCTATTTGATAAGGTCTTTCCTCCTCCAATCCAGAGAGAAAGGGAAGGAGAGGAAGAAAAGAAGAAAGAAAGGAAGATAGAAGGAAAAAAGGCTGGAGAGATGGCTCCTCAGTGGCTAAGAGCACTGACTGCTCTTCCAGAGGACTTGGGTTCAATTCCCAGCACCCACATGGCGGCTCACAACTGTGTAACTGCAGGATCTGATACCCTCACACAGACATACATGCAGGCAAAACACTGAGATACATAAAATGAAAACAAGTACTTTTTATGAAAAAAGAAAAGAAAGTCTAAAATATAACCAACACAATGGGTTTTTGGAGTCTAACAATGCAGCTCCTGACCTCTAATTAGCTGATTCATACTTGAGTGGTGTTTAGGACACAGTATGGCACATTGGCAAGGACTCAGTAATTTCTGTCATTGACAATGGGTAGGGAACTGCTGAATGAGAAATTGTGAGTTGGGTAACTGGGTTCTCTGATAAGAGATCTGTTGCAGGCCTCCCCAGATAAGAAATGCCTACTCATAAAGACTGAAATAGGAGCCTGACAGCCAGCCACAGAAGCCTGTGTCCCACCTGTCTGTCTATAGTGCAGACCGTTACTACCATGGTTCACCCTGTTCTGACTTATCTATGACTTACCCTACATGCCCTTGTCCTTCACCTGGTGAGTACTCTCCAGGCTACTTGTTTATGGTCCGCTCTGTGCCTTGCACACTGGCACGTAGACCAAGTTTGCAGCTCTTGTTTTGAAAACATTCTCTTTGGATTTTGGAAGCTAGTACACTCAGCTCAGCCTTTCCCCTGGATAGCCTTTGGACATGCTTGCTGGAAGGGAAGAGAAGAAACTCACAGACAGGCCCAGTTTAGGGCCAGGCACCTGGGAGGTGTTTATACAGCCATTAACTTGTTTTAATCTTCCGGTGGTAACTTTATTTAGCCTCCTTTAAAATGAGCAAAGGTGCTGGGCAGTAGTGCATGCCTTTAATCCCAGCACTCAGGAGGCAGAGGCAAGTGGATCTCTGAGTTCAAGGCCAGACTAGTCTACAGAGTGAGTTCCAGGACAGCCAGGGCTAGGTAGAGAGACCCTGGAGAGAGAAAGGGGGGGGGGGGGAGGGAGAGAGAGAGAGAGAGAGAGAGAGAGAGAGAGAGAGAGAGAGAAGCATAAATGAGCAAAGGGGACTAGAGGGCTGGTCCAGTAGTTATGAGCACTGGCTGCTCTTGCCAAAGGACCCAGGTTTTGTTCCCAGGACCCATGTGGCAGCCATTTTTAATTCCAGTTCTAGGGTATCCTGCATCTTTTTAGCCTTTGCACTCATTACACACACACATGCGCGCGCGCGCACACACACACACACACACACACACACACACACGCGCGCGCGCACACACACACACACACACGCACACACATGCACACACACACACAGTGCACTTACACATATTTAGGCAAATATTTATACATATAGAATGAAAATAAATAAAAAGTCCTTTTTTTTAAATGGAGAAAGAAATGAATATGGTGGGCCTTCTGTAATTCCAGCACCCGGGAGGCGGAACAGGGAGGATCAGTCCAAGACCAACCCTGGAACAGAGAAACCAAATACAAACAGACAGACAAACACAGATTAGGAGAGCGGCTGAGAGGGTAAACAATTTATTCAAGGACAGAGGCAGTAACAGAGCCAGGCTTTACACATAGGTTTTATTTAGTTTAAGTGTTTTGTTTTGGCTTGTGTGTATGAGTGTGCCACAGTTGGAGCAGCCAGAAGAGGGCGCCACATCCCATGGGGCTGTAGTTAAAGGAAGTTGTGAGCCACTACATGGAGGTGAGAAATCAGCCCTGAGTCCTCTGTAATGTACTCCTAGCGACTGAGCCATCTCTCCAGCCCTATTTAAATTACATTAATGTTTTTAATGGGGGGGTAATGTTAGTGGCTCACGTGCCATGACGCATGTGGAATACGTGGAGGTCAGAGGACAGCTGTGGTAGTGGGTTCTGCCTTTCTACCATGTAGATTGCAGAGATCACACTGGGTGGGGGGTTGTGGGGTCAGGGTTAGCAGCAAGCCCTGTTTATGGCTGAGCCATCTTACTGGCCCCTTTTTGCTTTTAATCTAAATGTTATGTTTGTGGGACTGGAGTGATGGACTAGTATTCAGAGCACTTGTTGCTTTCCCAGAGGACCCAGGTTCAAGTCTCAATACCTATGTGATGGTTCACAATCAGCAGCAGCTCCAGTGCCAGAGGATCCAATGCCTTCTTCTGACCTTCATGAGCATCACACATGCATGTGTATGCCTATGCTGCATGCTTGTGGGTGTCTGTGGAGACCAGAGATGCTGGATCCCTTGGAGGTGGAGTTAACAGGCACCTGAGCCACTTGAGGTGGGCGTTGAGAACCAAACCCATGTCATCTGGAAGAGTGGTTAAAGAGTCTAACCACTGAGCCTTCCATCAGTCCAGCCCTCGGGCCCACCTCTGTTTCAGCTCATATTCTTGATCCTCAGAAATAGACTAAAAAGAGAAGAGAACAACAGCCAGAAAGGACAGTTCCCGAGGCTCTGACCTGGAGGTGAGAGACCAGGTCTGGGATCACAGGCCCTCTGGGCTGCAAGGAGCCATTGGAGAAAAGAACATAAGGTCTAGAGGAATCCAGGAGCTTCTTTAAAACCCTTCTAATCTTGTGTAGAGACCCTCCCTTTGGTGACACTCAATGAGGAAGAAAAGGTTTGGGAGAAGATCAGGAGATGGTGATCTCCTCTCCCAGGCTTCTCGGTAGTTACTTCATAATGAGATCTTTTGCCTTTGACTGTCCCCTAGCTCCTGCCCTGCCCCAGAACAGGTGGGATTTATACACCTGATCTGCCCATTCCCAAAGGGGTCCAGCCGCTCTCATACTTGTTCACGCTGCCCTGAACTGACTACATTTTGTTCCTGGTTCTCTTTGTTAGGTGGAACATGAGACGATTCAAAGGGTTTTGTTTTGTCTTCAGACGAAAGGCTGAGCTTTGTCCGAGTCCACTCAGGCATCAGGGCCCCTCCCTGAGCGTGTGGAATTCTCACCACCCGGAGCCTGGGTCCAATCTGAAGAGACTGCTTAGTTTTGAGCCAAGTCTCAGATGGTCTGAAGTTCAATAAACATGCAGCTGGCCTGGTGGTCTTGAGCTAAGGGTTCAGGTCCCTGCAAGACCAGCTTTTGGGAGCTTTGTGATGCTAGGCAACTCCCTTCTCCCCAATCCATATGTCTTTTAGAAAAATTAAATTATTTACTTGCCTTAGTGTTTGCCTGGAACTGGAACTACAGACACTTGTTAGCTGCCATGTGGGTGCTGGGAATCGAACCCGGGTCCTCTGGAAGAGCAGACAGTGCTCTTAACCGCTGAGCCATCTCTCCAACCCCGAAAAATTAAATTATTAGATTAGATTATTTTAAAGATTCTCTTCCCAAAGCCTGACATGGTGAATGCCTGTATTCCCAGTTGCTTGAGAAGCTGAAGGAGAGGGTCATGGGTTCTAGCCCAGCCTACACATTGTAGTGAGACCTGTATTTAAATAAGGAGATAAGTCCTTCCAGCTCGGCTGGTCTGCTGTTCCACTGGAGTCACAGATTGTTTGAGTCGCATTACCAATTAAATTGGGAAAGAGAAACCTATTGAAAAACAAAAATAGGGGCTGGAGAGATGGCTCAGCAGTTAAGAGCACTGACTGTTCTTCTGGAGGAACTGAGTTCAATTCCCAGCATCTACATGGCAGCTAACAACTGTCTGTAATTCCAAGATCTGACACCCTTACACAGTTACATGCAGAAAAAATACCAATTCACATAAAATAAATATTTAAAATAAATTTTTAAAAAAGCAAAAATATTTTATAACAGTATGGAAACAGTCTTGATGGTGGGAACCCTTAGAATAAACTATTTGCTACTATTCTTAGCACTATCTCTCCTTTTGTTTGTTTGTTTTCTTAGAGACAGGACTTCTCTATGCAGTCCTGCCTGTCCCTGAATTCACAGAGATACAGAGATCTGCCTGCCTTTGCCTCCCGAGTACTAGGATTAAAGACATGCACCACCACTGTGTGGCATCTAATCACTTATTAAAAGCAGCAGACTGGCTGGGTTTGGTGGCAATCTCGGTAGGAAGTTGGTGGATCTCTTTCAAGGCTAACCAGAAGAGGGCATAGGGAGGTCTAGGACACTCTGGGCTACATAGTGAGCCCCTGTCTTACATTCTGATGTGGGATGTCTTTCTGTATGCTGTGAATATCATTGGTTAATAAAGAGACAGTTTTGACCTATGGTGAGCCAGCTTATAGGCAGGCAGGAAATCCAAGCATAGATAAAGGGGAAGGAGGGCGGAGTCAGACAGAGACACTTCAAGCTGCTGCCCAAGGAAGCAAGATGTACAGAAACACAGGTAAGCCACAAGTCACGTGGCAATGCTCAGATTAGTGAAAATGGGTAAATTTGAAAGAGCTAGCAAGGAATGAGTCTGAGCCATAAAGCCTCTGAGCCATAAGCCAAACACCATTTTCTCTCTCTCTTGTATTTGCTTGTATTTTTAAATATATTTAATGGGCATTTTTTTCCTCTGTTTTTATTTATGTGCCTAATGCCTATGGAAGCAAGAAGATGTTAGATGCCCTGGGAACCAGAATTAGAGATGGTTGTGGACCATCATGTGGGTTCTGGGCCTCACAAGACTCTTCAAGACTTCACACTATTTCCTGAACTAAAGGTTGCATGAGAATCTGAATCGTTGGTTTGTGGAATTCTTTTTTTTTTTTTTTTTTTTAAATATCTATTATGGGGGCTGGAGAGATGGCTCAGCGGTTAAGAGCACCGTCTGCTCTTCCAGAGGACCCGGGTTCAATTCCCAGCACCCACATGGCAGCTAACAACTGTCTGTAGTTCCATTTCCAGGCAAAACACCAAGACAAATAAATAAGTAAATAAAGTTTAAAAAAAAAAAATATCTATTATGTATTCAGTATACAGAAGAGGGCACCAGATCTCATTATAGACGGTTGTGAGCCACCATGTGGTTGCTGGGAACTGAACTCAAGACCTCTGGAAAAACAGTCAATGCTCTTAACCTCTGAGCCATCTCTCCAGCCTCGTTTGTGGGATTCTAAGGGAACTAAGAGGCCAAGAGAGTTCTGTGTGGAGAGGAGGGAGGGAGGTTTGTATATCTGGATATATGTATATCTGTCTAGTCCTATCTAATGGGAAAGCAGTTGTGGGTTTCAGTGCTGACTTGAGGCAGAGTCACGTGTTGCTGTGCTGTGCTGCACTTGTAAGCTGCTTATCTGGGCTCCCCATCTCCCCTCTGGAGTCCTGAGCTTTTCAAATGTGTTGCAGGATTAAACTCAGGCTCAGCTTGTCTGGCATGCAGGGCTGGTGTTTTTACCTTCTGAGCCATTCCATTCCAGTGATGTAACCAAGACACAAGCTGAGATCAGGTTTATTTACAAGACAGTTTTCCAGGTGGCTGTCCTATGATCCAGAATACTACTTCTGTGGTCACCTGGCTGACCTTTGAAGTTCCACTTTGGTGATTTTACAGTGGCAATTAGATCCAACCTTCCAAGTGGATTTGCTGCAGAAATATTGTCCATTCTGTGCAAGACCTATGCTAGACCCTGGAAGAAGGAGGACCAAGGTACAGCATTTGCCCCTTCGAACTGGGAGTAAAGGGTTAAGCAAGGAAGAGTTGTATGTACAGTGTGAACTATTACTGAAGAACAGGTTGTATCAATGAGTGTGTATACACTGTGAACTATTACTAAAGAACAGGTTGTATCAATGAGTGTAGACAATGAAACTAGCCATGCTTTTGGAGGCATCAAGAAAGACATTTGATAAGTGAAAAGATGAAAAGGTGCTGAACAGAGACAGCTTAAGGTATGAACTGTGGGTGCAGGAGTGTGAACGTGGGGCAGGAATTCAGAACATCTCATACCTAGGCTCCCCTTTGTAAAGAGCAGTGAGGTTTATAGGTTCTTTGGGGTCATCTTGTGAAGGCCTCCCCCGTTTTGAGATTTGAGCTCCATATTCCAGGTTGGGTTCACAGTCCCTGTTTAGTTAAGGATGACTTTGAACTTCTGACCCTCTTGGCCCCAGTCAAGGCTACAGGCTACAACATTCCAGGCATCTGCCACAGGGCCGGCTTTATGTGGGGACTGACCCTAGGGCTTTGTGGTGCTTGGCAAGCGCTCTGCTCTGTCAGCCTGAGCTCCTATCCACTCTTCACATTGTGTATCAAAGGACTGCAAAGGCCAAGGCCTAGGTTTGGTTGGCTCTCTAGTCTTTTAAAGTCAACAGTAGTCAACTTTGATCCTGTGTAAATTTTATGGTACCCACCTCCCATCTCTAATGTTATACTTTCTTCCCCCTACCCCACCCTCATGCCCCAATTAATTTATATTTTCCTCAGAGTTCAGTTTGGAAATGACTTCAAGGAATCCTCTTTTGC
This sequence comes from Sigmodon hispidus, assembly GCA_004025045.1. NCBI lineage: Eukaryota > Metazoa > Chordata > Mammalia > Rodentia > Cricetidae > Sigmodon > Sigmodon hispidus. The sequence continues at coordinate 107,067 of PVIH01005593.1, forward strand.
CCTGCTCCTGTTTTGGCAGTTGTGAAATCACCATGCCACTGCCCCAGTTATAAACACAATCATGCCATTTGAGGGCTGCTCTCTAAACACGACCTGGAGGTGCAACTGGCATGGAAGAAATATGTGCTCACATAATGGCCTGAAGGGTATCCATTGAATTTAGCAAGAACTGGTCACTTGGTGAGGCAGTTTCGGAGAAATGATGAGTGGATGGTGGCAGATTGCGATGGATGAAGTCACCGGGAAATGAGGAAGTGAGTGGGGTGGAGTGTAAGCAGCTTTTTTTCATAGATGTGGCTGTGGAAGTGGCTGCTGTTTCTGTTAGGAAAGACTCACTTACTCAAATGAGAATGGAAAGGAAGCAGTGCCAGGGGGTGGGAGGAGGCAATAGCTGAAAGAATGCATCTTCATAGAAGCAGGGCAGGAATGTAGACCAGAGGACCCTGTCAGACAGCCTAGCTTTGTCCTGTAGACACTGGACAGAAAGTCTGACCTGGAGCTGAGAGCCTGCAGTATGGGTGAGCCGGCAACTATTTATTGTATAGCAGATTGCACAAAGGGTAAAGACAGGAAGGACCCAAGACACTCAGGCGGGCCTGTGTCTGTGGAAAGAGCATGAGGCTCGCGCTTTAACACTGAGCAGGTGTCCACCTAAGCGTTGTATGTATGTGGCTGAGATTTCTCAAGACTGGAGAAAATAGGACCAATTCATGAGGAAGCGGCAGTACATGGGAAGCCTCGGTGCTCTGAGTTTTGGAAATAGTAAGACGTTATTCATTCAGAACCAAGGTGTTGTTGAATTGTTCAGTAAGGGGGTAGTGTTACCTTATGATATCACGTATACCCTATGGCTGGCAGTGGATGGCGGCCCCATGCAGGTGGTGATCGGTGGCCATGGAAAGAGATACTTAGACTGGGTCCATGTGGAAAAGCTTTCTTATAAGAAAGGGGAAAGAGAAAAATATTAGATAGAGATATGGGGGGGGGCTCAGAGACACAGGCCCTCTGGCAAGGTGAGGAGAGAGAAGGATGGGGGAGGGGTCAAGGTGGGGAGCTTCAAAAGGAGCTTGACGTCAGAACCCTGGGTGAGCCTGGTTAATTGCCGTTGGCCAGGGCTTCAGGAAGTGGGACAGGATTCCAACAGGTAGTCAGGTTAGACCCTGTTCCTCTTGGGTTAAGGGTAAGAACAAGAAAGGATTGTCCTCTGACCTCCATATCTGTACTGAGGCACATGAATATCACCTCCTGCCATTCACACACAATAAGTATTATATATACATAGATATAAGTTCCTTTCACTGGAGTAGGGCTTAGTTATAGAATACTTCCTAGCGTTCATGAGACCCTGGGTTTGATCCTCAAAACACCACAGGTCGGTTTTCTCTCTCTCTCTCTCTCTCTCTCTCTCTCTCTCTCTCTCTCTCTTTCTCTCTCTCGTCTCGCTGATTAATCAATCATCTTGCTCAATGTCTAACTTGGCCTGGGCCTAATTTTTAATTTTAATTTTTTTAACTGAAACAACTGACAATTTTATTTTCACGTCACAATATAAATGAAGGCGGCATGATCTTAGCCCACTTCTTCCATTCAAAACTACTCTGTCAGGAAGGGGATGCGTTCCTGCTCATGGAGCTAGAGAACACTCAGACTGTCATCTCCTGGTCAAACAGAACAAGAAAATACAAACTGATTAAGAGCCTTTCTGCTCTTATCTGTCTAGCCAAGTCATGCCAGGGTGAGTGGGCACCATCATAGGGTGAGCAGGAGGTCTCATCATTGGGGGCCCCCCTGGCATCATGGGTATGTGGCCACCCATGAGTGGCCTCATTCCAGGAGCCGGTCCCACGGGCATCATCCCAGGAGGAGGTGGGCCCATCATTGGCGTCATAGGAGGGCCTCCCATGTGGGATGCAGGCATCATGCCAGGGTGAGGAGGACCCAGAAGACTGGGGAGAGGTGGGATCATGGCCCCTGCAGGAGGAGGAGCAGAGAATGGAGCTGGAGGTATCTTTCCTCGTAGAAATGCAGCTGTTGTTCTGTCAGTCAGGCTCTGGGCCTGCTCCTCCATCCATTTCTGGTAGTAGTCTTTCACATTTTCTTTGTGTTTCCGACCACTACGGTGTGCCTTTCTCACAGATGGAGAATCATGGGTAAGGTACATATCACAGTAGTCACAATAAAACTTAGGCATGCTGCTCCAATTTTAATTTTTTTTTAAATTTAACTTTATTTGATGTGCATTGGTGTTTTGCCATGGGTATTGGATCCCCTAGAACTGGAGTTAGACAGTTTTGAGCTGCCATGTGAGTGCTGGGAATTGAACCCAGGTCCTTTGGAAGAGCAGCCAGTGCTCTTAACCACTGAACCATCTTTCCAGCCCTGTCCTGGGCCTAATTTAAATGATTAAAGTAAAAACATTTTACTTTGGGGCCTGGAGAAATGGTTCAGTGGTTAAGAGCACAGACTGTTCTTCTAGAAGTTCAGAGTTCAATTCCCAGCACCTACATGGCAGCTCACACCTGTCTGTAACTACAGTTTCAGTGGATGCAATACCCTCACAGAGATATACATGCAGACAAAACACCAATGCTTGAAAAATAAAAATAAATTTAAAAAAACCCATTTACTTTGTAGTTTAGAAGAGAAATAGTGTCTATACACTGAGTACTACTGTTCTGACACACACAAACATGCTGCACACCTGAATACATATACATTGTACACACATACACATTATAATAAATAATAAAACTATTTTAGTATGCTCCTTTAATTCCAGTGGTCAGGAAGCAGATGGAGGATGATCTCAGTGAGTTCTTGGTCAGCCTGGTCTATGTAATCAAGTTTCAGCCTAGTCACAGCTACATATAGAGACCCTGTCTCAAAAAAAAAAAAAAAAGTATTTTAAAAGAAGGAAAAAAATGATCTTCAGATTCAGGAAGACTGGCTGACAAACTAATCTGATATGGCACAAGCCTGTAATCCTGGCTAATGGGAAGAGTGAAGCAGATAGGCAAGTTCAAGGTCCACCTGTGCTACAGAGGGAGCTGAGACCAGTTTGAATATTGTAGTAAGATTATGTCTAAGAGGCTGGAGAGATGGCTCAGAGGTTAAGAGCACTGATTGTTCTTCCAGAGGTCCTGAGTTCAATTCCCAGCAACCACATGGTGGCTCACAACCATCTATGATGACATCTGGTACCCTCTTCTGTATAATGTATAATAAATAAATAAATTAAAAAAAAGATTCTGTCTAAAAAGAGAAGGGCTAAGCTGGGGTGGGGGGTTGGTACACACCTTTATTTTTATTTTTTATTTATAAAATAAAATTTTTTTATTCATGTATCCCCTTGTTCCCCCTCCCTTCCCTCCTCCCAGTCCCTCCCAGTCAGTCTTCAGCCTCCCCACTCGCCAACCCCCATCCCCTCCCCAAAAAGGGCAAGAAGTCCCAAGGTGGGTCAGCTCAGCATGGCACATCCACTTCAGGCAAGTCTGATTTCCTCATCTAATATCAAGACTGGGTTAGGTGTTTCTCTGAAGGGAATGGGCTCCAAGATGCCAACTGATGCACAGAAACAGCTGATCCCTGCCCTTGAGGCTCCACATACTGCCTGTCATTGGACAGCTGCCTCCACCTCTATTCATTGTTGGATTGGGTTCTATGATGCCTCCACCTCTATTCATTGTTGGATTGGGTTCTATGATGCCTCCACCTCTATTCATTGTTGGATTGGGTTCTATGATAACGATAACGCTTAGGGTGGTTATTCATTTGATTATAGGGGAATTCCTGTCTAGGCATCACCTGTTGGAGACCTAGCCAGGGACATCCTGTGAGTTCTTATACGTTACCCTAGCACCCGGCCTCTTTCCAACCCCACATTGGCTTCCTCTATCAAGATCTCCATCTTTTTTTCCTCCCTCCTTGTTGTTCCTCTCACTCAATCATCTCCTTCTCTCATGATTTGTTTCCACCTCTTTTTCATTGCAACTCCTTATGCTCCCAATTAGCTAAGGAGCTCTTCTCTATTTTCTCTTCCTAGGGGGAATCCCTGGATGTCTCTTGAGTTCCTTCAGATCCCAAGCTGTTCAGGGGTTGTGGTTTACAGCCTGAGTGTTCTTTGCTTTTTGTCTAAAGTTCACTTAGAAATGAGTACATCCTGTGCCTATCTTTCTGGGCTTGTAATAGCTTGCTCAGGAGGATAACCTCCAAATCCATCCATTTTCCTACAAATTTTAGAATATCATTTTTTCTTACTGCTGAGTAGTACTCCATTGTGTAGATGGACCACAGTTTGTTAATCCACTCTTCAGTTGAGGGGTATCTAAGTTGTTTGCAGGTTCTTGCTATTACAAATAATGCTGCTATGAACATAGTTGAGCTAATACCTTTGGAGTACGAATGGGTACACACCTTTAATCCTAGCACTTGGGAGGTAGGTGAGTCTGAGTTCCAGCCCAGCCTGGTCTACAGAGCAAGTTCTAGGACAGCCAGAACTGTTACACAGAGAAACCCTGTCTCAAAAAACCAAAGAGAGAAAGAGAAGAGCTAATAATGTATCAGTAGTAGAGTTTTTGTTTAGTGTATCCAAACAAGGCCTTGGAATGAACCCTAAGACCACAAGAAAATAAAGGACAATGATTGGTGGGCATTTAGATGTCCCAACACCGAGGAAGTAGTGGAGAGGAGCCATTTTAAATCCTGACAGCTCATTTAACTCTCCTCTGGGGTACAAAGGAGACAACCCATACCCTGGCTGCCCCACAGCACTGATCAGTCTTGACATCCCTGGAGCCTTGCTTTGTCTATTCATGGCCCCTGAGCCTGTGGCAGTCTGGAGTTACCCAGACAGAACAAAGCTGCACACAGAGCATACAAGGGAGTCTTGTAACAACCTTGCCCCGTTTCTAGGGTTGAGTTAGGTACCGCGGCTTGATTTCAGCTGCCTCTTTTATTTCAAGAAGTTGACATTTGAGCCACACCAAGAAGACTGTGTTTTGTTTCCTCCGTTTTGGAGGGTCATAGACCAGCCTGTGCCAATCTTAGCCCCCACAGCCCTGCACCAGCCTTTTTCCATCTTTGGAAATCCTTCCCAGTTTTCAAGGCTCAGCTCAAGGCTCTGAAATCTTCACAGTAACTTTTCTGTCCCTTATCCAAAAAGAACAGTAAAGATTAACATGGTGGCGTAGAGCAGCCAGACCTCGCACACACATACATGTACACACACAAACGTGTGCACATATAGCCCTCCATACCTGTTCTCCCATCCATCCATAAAAAGACGGCAAGAAAACTTGAAAGCACTAGTTATTCTTGGCCTATAGGAGACACGAAATGCCCATTGGCTGTTGGTTTGTCTGTCACCAAACTAAGATAGCTCTACCTCTGAAAAGCTCTACCTTTGAAACAAAAAGTTAAAATACAGGACAGTGCTTTTTTCCAGTAGACTTACTCTCTAGGCAGCATAGGCGGTGTGTCTGTTGGCCTCCATCCTGCGCTGTGTATGGAGAGTACCAGTGATGCTTGTTAAATGAATGAGCTCCTGGACCAGTTGATGGGCAGTGTGAGATAGAATAGAAGACAATAGTATGTGTAAGTCAGAACAGAGGGGCTCTGGGGACAGTCATGGGACAGAGGGGGGTTAGGAAGACACCTTTTACTTCTACTGAGTAAAAGCAAAGGCTAAAAGCTCTAGGTGGGGAAGCCATGGGTTTTATTGATTGATAATAGCCTTGGGTCTTAGGTTTGGGGTGTTTCATTTTGGTTTTTGTTGTTTGTTTATTTGTGTGTAGAGAGGATGCATGTGTGTTCTGATTGGAATGTGCAGGCCAGGGAACAACTCCAGGAATAATTTAGCATGTGGGTCACAAGGATCAGACTCGCTCATCGCCGTGGTGGCTCCACTGAGGCCTCTTTCCAGCCCTAGCTTAGTAGTATTAGTTTTTGTTGAGACATGATCTTGCTGTGTAGCCCAGGCTAGCCTAAAAGGCTGGTTTATATTAGTTAAAAAGAGAAACAGGACCAGGTGTGGTGATGCCTGCCTTTAATCCCCGAACTCAGGAGGCAGAGGCAGGTAGATCCCTTTGAGTTATAGGCTAACCTGATCTACATATTGATCAGCCAAGACTATATAGAGAAACCTTGTCTCAAAGGGGAAAAAAAAGAGAAATAGAAAGTTAGTCATTTTAACTTATATTTTCATTGATTGCATTGCACATTTTCAGGGTTGCAGGAGAGACCACCATGATCGGAAGGGGGCTCTGGCCACATGGGAAGGCAAACAACTCACTTGCTGTTTATTCTAACAGTGGTCATGGTGTCTCTTCCCCATTGGCTGAGGGCTGAATAGTTTTAAATGAATTACAGCAAAGGACAGCCAGGGCCGAGTTGGCCTCTGAAGTCACTGAGTTCCAAAAATGCAGCACAAACAAGAGTTATAATCAGATTGGGGGGGGGTAAAATGTTTGCATACAGGCTTTACAACGTGGAGGAGATTAAAACAATTTTTTGAATCCCTTGTCATAAAAGTTTCACAGCATTTGATAGAAAAGACTACACACACTGACATGCCTGTGACAGGCCAGCTAGCAGGTTCTCTCTCCCTCCATGTGGCACCCAGGTCATCAGGCTGAGTGGCATGTGCCTTTACCAACCCAATTGGATCCATTTTGCTTTTAATTAAGATTACTTTTGAAGTTATAAATTCCCTTCCCTAAAGAGATGCCGGGCCGAGGCCTGCCATGTTTACCAGCAGCCTTGTGGAGGGGGAGCCTAATCCCTTCAGTGGGAGCTTCTATTAACTAGCCTGATTCCACATGACTGAAATTCTTGGCTTCCTGCCACTCAGGGACTGTGTGTCTTGGTTTTGTGTTCAGGTGGAGAAACCTGGAGGTGCCGGGGCTGTGGGGGCTATGTCCCTCTGAGCCAGAGAAGGTACAGGACTACCAGCGAAGCCTGGCACAGTTCCTGCTTCCGGTAAGTACATCAGCATCTCCTGTCTTCACCTGTGGCCCATGCACTATTGTCATGTTCTGAAAACACAGAGACAGTTTTCTGGCTAAAGAACTTTAATCCTAGTGGGGCATTAGGGGCGGGGAGAGAATGTGCCAAGGAAAAACCCCTCTGCCAGATTAAAGTGCAAGAACTAAGATGAGTCAAAGGCAGCTGGAGGGCTGGGTGCTGTCTCCAACGCGCTCACCTTAGTGTGTGTGTTTCCACAGAGTGACCATCCCGTGGCCACACCACTGGTTATGAAGGTGCCTCGTGGCATTTCAGGGTGGCTGGCACTCTCATCCACACAGGATGCCTCCTTGTGACCCTACTTTTTATGACTGACTTTATTATTGCTTCCAGATTATTGTTGAGAAACAGCTCAGTTTCTTAATAATTCCAGTGTCAGGGCAGGTGAGGGGGCACTTGGCACCAAGCCGGGCCATCTTCCTTCCATCCTTGGGCCCCTGTGATGGAAAGAGAGAACCAGTTCATGCCATGGCATGTGCCTACACACAGACATACACACCAAATAAGCCACGGCAAGTGCACTTACACACAGACATACACACCAGATAAGCCACAACATATGTGCCTACACACAGACATACATACACCAAACAAACCAACAGATGTTGTAAAAATTACAGGCTTCAAAGCCACATTTGTTCCTGCTTTCTGGGGCTGTTATCTGGAAATGGAGATGTTAGTAGGGACCCCGGTAAACAGTGAGGAGCTTGTCTTTGTGAAGAATGGTTCCAGCCCACAGTCATTCCAAATTGGTGGAATGAGGTGTTGTCCCCTCTTGAGGTGGGGTGGGAATGTGTTGCCCCCAGGCTCATGTCCTGAGATAAAGGTAGAGAAGAGACCACATGCTGTAGATTCTGGCTTCCACACTCAGCTCTCTGTAAAGTTAGTGTCAAATAACTCAGTGGACCTTTAAGCCTTTGCTTCTCTCCACCGTCCAAGTTCAAGGTGGGGGTTGGCCTGGAGAGATTTGGCTGCTGAAAGAGCTGGAGAGGGACCAGCGTTTCCCTGCCCTTTTAGTTCCAGCCCACACTTTTCATTTTGTTCACAGTTCTGATTGCCCTGGCTCCTCTCTCGCTCTGCTCCTGGGGAAGTGGATTCTGCTTTTCCTGTGCTATTTTATATGCTAGAAGCCGAGATTAGCTGAGCCTTAAGGAACCTGTAGGAGAAGCCTTTGAGGGGCTGGTCCTGTCATTTTATAGCTGAGGCCAGCCTTGGCATCTGACTCACACGATTACATTTGTCCTTGCTTACATTCCTGTCCGTATTATTGTCTGCTCTGATCAGTAGAGCATGACAGAACAAGCTAGCCCTTGTTCTTTCTGTTTTGGTTGGGTGGGGGTTTGAGACAGGATTTCTGTATAGTCCTGGCTGTCCTTGAACTTGCTCTATAGAGCAGGCTGGCCTCTAACTAAAGGTATGCGCCACCAAGCCTGGCTAGTACTTGTCACTTTGGATGACTAGAGGAGACCGGCTCTTAATATCTATAGCCCTTCACACTGAAGCTCAGATTCATTCGGCCGTGGATTACACAGCCTTCAAACTGAGGGCCTGAAGTTTTGATCAGATATTTGCCTATGAGGATGTGAGCAGAAAGATCTGGGTGAGGTGGCATACCTGTCATTCCAGCTCTCAGAATATTAAGGTGGAGGATTCTGAGTTTGAGGCAGCCTGGGCTACATAGCAATACTCTGCCTTAAAAAGAAAAAATCAGGTTACCCTGCAGATGATCACATCAGGCTGCCAGCTGTGGAATGGGAAGTTAAGTTCTCCATCACAGCCTCTCAAGGTGTCATGTTGCCTTAGGTGACTTCTCTGAAAACCAGGATAAGAAGATGATTCACCTCACAGACTCTTTAGGGGTCATTTGAACTGATATCTCAGTAGAGAAGCCAGTGACAGTGACAGCCAAGCAGCCTTTTAAAGCAGGGTTTGGTTTCTTAAAAAAAAAAAAAACACCTGTAGCTCTTTGAAGTGTTTGAAGATGATGTCTATAGAAAATATATCTGTTTGACTTTGAAAATATATTTAATATGACTATAAGTTTGTAATAACTTACATCTCTTTATATTCTAATTGATTGGTAATAATAATTTTCAATAGTCAGTAATTATATTGATAGATGAACTGTATGGGTACAATACCTTGAACAAGAGTAGAAATATATGTATGGTGACAAAATTAATCTCAACTTTGTATCGATATACACAATTTGTATACAATATACAAAAATCCAATCCAATGTAAAATATTTAAAACTAGTAATTGCTTTTTAAAATAGATTCAATAATATACCCTTATATACGATCATATCTGTATCCCTTTTCTCTTTTTCTTTCCTTTTTTCCAAATAAGAACCCTGAATCTAATCTCCCTTGTTCATCTTTTTTTTAAAACCATTACCAATAACAATTTGTAACCAATCATTCTAAATAATGACAATTAGCTATAGCCCATTGAAAAACCAAAACCATCCACCCTCCACTCCAAGTGCAGAGCTTGTCTCAAGTCCTGGCTAGAGTAGTCTGTGAGGCTGGTCCATCTCAGCTAGCCACCTCGAAATTGTCCTGAGCAGTTTGTAGTCCAAAGCTAATCTCTGGTAGTATTTGTCAGCCTAGTGGCAATGTCTAGTCCATGTGAAATCTTCATTGTGGGGCCCCATCTTCCTTTTGGAGACTTCAAAAGATTGCAGTTAGGCATTGTCATGGTTCACTGCAGAAAACTGGTAAGAGATTCAAACCCAAAGCAATGTACAGAAAGCTATATAAAGCCTTTTGCTAGAATTAGTTAGTATTCATATGAACATTAATATCATGACAAAATGTTTAAAACATATATGTATTCTTATAAATTTTATATAAAATTTATACATTAAGAAAACCTTTTAATAGTCAAAATAAAACCAAAAGGTCATGAGATTAGTAGTAACAGAATTCTCCCTTAATTTCAGTTTTTCTTTTGTTCCACATTGGGTGGCTCTTCTGACATGATACAAAGATTTTACATTTTCCTCTAACAAGCATGCTTGGGTTTAGAGGAGAAGAAAGCCACACTCCAATGCCAAAGCCAGCTTTAATTTTCTTTTTTTTAAAAAATTATTTATTTATTTATTATGTATACAATACAGTAGAGGGTACCAGATGTCATTATAGATGGTTGTGAGCCACCATGTGGTTGCTGGGAATTGAACTCAGGTCCTCCAGAAGAACAGTCAGTGCTCTTAACCTCTGAGCCATCTCTCCAGCCCCCCAGCTTTAATTTTCAATTGAACTGGGACTTCAACTTTTCAACAAATAAAGAGATATAAATGGGGGGCTGGAGAGATGGCTCAGCGGTTAAGAGCACCGTCTGCTCTTCCAGAGGACCCGGGTTCAATTCCCAGCAACCACATGGCAGCTAACAACTGTCTGTAGTTCCAGTTCCAGGCAAACACCAAGGCAAATAAATAAATAAAATAAAGTTTTTAAAAAAAAAAAAAAAAAAGAGATATAAATGTTAAGCAATGAGACTTTCACCCTATAGAGTATATTGGCACCAATAGGTCCAGATTTTCTTTGCTTCTAAATTTTTTCTAGATAGCCTTCCTTTCTGCTTTAGAAGTCTAGATGTCCAGGGCTGGAGATGGTTCAGTGGTTAAGAGCACTGACTGCTCTTTCAGAATACCCAGGTTCCATTCCCAGCACCCATATGGCAGCCCACAACTGTCTCTCACTTTACTTCTAGAGGATCTAAGACCTTCACACAGACATATATGCAAGCAAACCACCAAAACACATAAAAAATAAACTAAAAAATTTAAAAGAAAGAAGTCTAGATGTCCAAGGTCTTCTTGAAAATGGATATTTCTAGTTTTCTGTAAAGACAAAAACAGGACCCTGCCCCAACCCTTGTTTGGTGAGTTTTTCTTATAACTTATAGAATTGTCACATCAGTGGGTGAACCATCACTTCTCCTTATCAAGAGTTTTCTCCTGTTCAAATTGAGTCTTTATTAATTTTGATGGTATCCATAGCTGTTTTTCACCTGCAGAAACAAAAGCAAAACCCCTTCTTTCCCCAATGTAGCACATACCCTGGTTTCCATTCTGAGGTCAGCACATCTTTGAAATAGGCTGATTTAGCTCAGTTTTTTTTGTTTGTTTGTTTGTTTTTTGTTTTCTGTAGTCCAATGCCTTTCCTTAGCTCTTGTTCCTTTCTCATTAGCACTGAGAAAATTCAAAGCTGATAAAGCATTATGTAGTCTATTTCTGGGGGTCTTTGTCACTCCTTTCTGTTTATTTAGCATATCCTTTAGAGTTCGATTTGATCTTTCTATCCCTGTAGGATTGTATGGTATACCTGTAATATGCTTTATATTATAATAAGCAAAAAAAAGTTTTATTTTACTAGAAACATATGCTGGAGCACTGTCCGTCTTAATTTGTACAAATACTGCCATAATGGCCAACTACTCATAGTTGATCAATTTCTTCATTAGTTAAAGGACAATAATTTCTGCTGGGTTCATTCCTGTCAATTGACAAAAATCTTAATTTTCCTTTAAAAAATAAATCAAAAATCTTTTTCACATATGTCTTTAATTTGTTACTTACTTTATATGATAGAAATCTCTATTCCATTGTAATATTATATCTTTGTATTAAAATTCCTGCAGGAAAATGCTTAGAAGGTAAAATAACCAGAATGCAATCAAGGTCTGGATCCACACAGTCCACATGTGCATCCTGTATTTCTTTTCTACCAAAGCCCATTCTCTCTCAGCTTCAGCTGATAATTCTCTCGGACTATTTAAGTCTGAAGTACTCGGTAGATAATTTGCCCGTAGAAAACACTTTAATAACCAGAAGCTGTCGTTTCTGTTACGTGGTGAGTGTGCACCTACGCACACTCCAGGAATACACTCACTTCTCTGCACATTCTTTGGTAGAGTGTCTAGAGGCATCTTTGAACTACCTCAGTGCAAAGATGGGGGTATATGTGAATGTCTGTTCCTGTTGATTACTGCTTTACCTGGAAGATAGCTCTGTAACTGGATCTCCTGAGGAAGAACATCTCTCACGTCAGGAACTTTCTCATGGCAGAAATGAGATGTTTGATGACTTCCCACAGAGTGTGCTCCTATGCCTTGGGGAGGGCTGATGTCTTTTGGATCCAGCTTTACTTTTGCAGAAGTCAGAGAAAACTCCTCAGGGCTAAGAAAGACCATTTGTTTGACCTCAGGGGCGACCTGGGCTAAGGGAACTGAACAGTCTTTTACAATCTTCCCACCTAGCTCAGCTGCAGTTCTGGTGAAGTTCAGAATATGTGGAATGGATCTTTCAGAGAAGCTCATTCTTTATGATGTCCTTCCAGCCCCTGGTCCTTCCAGCTGGACCATGCCTGGTTAAAGCAAAGGAAGGGACATGCCATACCCCCCCCCACCCCCGTGCCACAGACACACACACACACACACACACACACACACACACACACACACACACACACACACGTTGGTTTTCCTTGTCACTGGGTGAGGCTGGATTGAATGAACAGGTTGCTGGGATTGGTCCAACCTCACCCTCCCCTCTCTCATTGGGTTTCCCTTATACTAGAGTGACATCTGCAGTCGAACCTCCAAGAGCCTTGCCTTAGATTCTCAGGTGCCCAGGACATCTTGAGGCTGGGGCCTGGGCCTGTTCAGTGAAGTCCAGCTGACAGACCTTCTCCTGGAAGCAGCTCAAGGCACTGGTCACTTGGCCAGGATTCTTCTGACCAGCCCATGCTCTCCTCCTTCTCCTCATCTTCCCACCAGTCCCATTTAGCCAGTGGATAACTCTGGCCTGCTTTTCTTTGAAGAGTGACATTGAGTCTAAAGCTGGAGCTGTTCTCTCTGACGCTCCAGCTCTGGGTGCCTCCTGGAGCTAAGAGAGTAACCAGAGCACATGTTCGAAGCTGAAGTTAACATGTGGAACTGTGGATGGTGAACGGCTGGCCTGCCTGTCTGTCTTGTTTACCTCCCCCCTCTTTTTAGGACAGTCTTATATCCCAGCTTGGCTTTGAACTTGTGTATGTGTAGCTGAGGTTGACATGGAACTTCTGATCCTTTCTGCCCCCACCTGGACTGCAGGTTTGTACCATCATGCCTGGCTTAAGCTGTGTTGACTGAGCCAGGATTTCCTATGTACCATGCAACTATTTTACCAGCTCAGCTGCATCTCTAGCCCTTTTTAAATTCGTGAGACAGAGTTTTGCAATGACCCAGGCTAGCTTCAAAATCTTTCCCGTCTCAGTGTTCTTAGCTTCGGGATTACAGGCATGCATATTCTACCCACTTTTTGGTGATTTTGTGCTTGTTGCATTGTTGGGTATTGAACCCACAGCCTCACATACTGAGCAAGATGTTCTACTACTGAGCTCTAGCCCTTTTAAAATTTTGTCTTGAGACTGAATTGTCCAGGCTAGTCTGTGAGCATCTCAGGCTGGCCTCAAATTTGAGAGCCTCCTGCCTAAGCCCTCTGGAGTTCTGGGAATGCATCCCTACAAGCTAGCTCTCTGTTTTCGGGTGACTCACTCTCACGGAAGGCACTCAGCCTTTTGAGTAGGGTCCTAGAGAAGGCACAGCTGCCCCTGTTGGTCTTTCATGGCCCTCAGCTGAATCGCCCATTTGAGCTGGTTCCTAGCAGAAATCAACAAAAGGCATCCACCACTTCCAGGGCTCTGGAATCTTCCAGTCTCCTTCCTCAGAATGCCAAGCACAGACTGAACTATATCCTGGAATAAGTGTTTGAAGGGCTAATGCCCTGGAAGACGATCGTCTTCTCATCAAGCAGCTCCCTATTTCTCCTCAGCTGGTGACTCTAAAGAGGTTAGGAAAGAAATGGCAGACAGAGTATCCAAAACTGTAGAGAACAGACTGCTTGGCAACAGGAAGTTTCTGAAGTGCCAAGCCATATTAATTCTGGTATCTACTACATCTACATGTGGTATGTACAGTTCTAGGAACCACAAATTAACACTCCATGCCAGACACCAGCTTAGCATTTTACAAGCATTGTCTTATTTAATCTTGGAGATAATTCAGTAAATGAATTACTTGCCTTCCCTTTAAAAATAGACAGCTCGGGGCTGGAGAGATGGCTCAGAGGTTAAGAGCACTGACTGTTCTTCCAGAGGTCCTGAGTTCAATTCCCAGCAGAACCACATGGTGGCTCACAACCATCTATGATGAGGTCTGGTGCCCTCTTCTGTAAAACTGTATGCATAATAAATAAATAAATCTTTAAAAAAAAAAAAAATAGACAGCTCAGGAGTGTTCACGTGCACCTATAATTCCAGCACCTGAGAGGCTGCTTCATGGGGCTGTGAGCTTGTGGCCGGCTGGGCTATATACAGTAAGAACTCGTCTTAAACGTAAAAGGCAGGACCAATCCAGGTGCCTCGTGCCTGTAATATGAGCACTGAGGCAGTGGGATCAGGATGGTGAATTCATAGCTACCAAGTGAGACTTTCTCAAAATAAATAAACAAATGTAAATTACAAAACTGAGAGGTCAGAGTAAGTTACCTACTAACATCTTGCTGCCAGTTAGATGTGGTCTGGGATCTGAGCCCAGGCTTCTGCTGTTGTGAGCCTTGGCATTGCTGAATTATGGGGATGCCATTTAAGCTCACTTCTGCTTCTGCAATGTGGGCCACACACTGCTAGTGTCCCATAACCTTGAAGGCTTCCTGCCCTCCCAAGTGCAAGTGTGCTTGGGATCAAGCAGCCTTGGGCTCATGGTGGCAAGTTGTAGGGCAGCTCCGCCCTCTGCTGTTCGTTGCTGGTGCTGGCCACAGGCTTTGATTCTGGCTGTGCCACCTCAGGAAAGAGATTGTTTATCCAGGTAATCGCCGAGGAAACAACTTAGCCAACAGGTCACCATGTGGGCTGTTGGATGTTGGCTGGAGCCTGCATGACAGAAAAGAGGAAAGGAAAGGACAGACACCTGGGCCTTCCTCTTCCTCCTTGAGACTCTGGGATGTGGCTGTCAGTGTGCCTTCATCCTGCACCACTCTTTGTGAAGTGGAGAGGGGAC
>PVIH01005594.1:0-12649 GCA_004025045.1 Sigmodon hispidus
GATGGATGGATGGATAGATGGGTGGGTGGGTAGATAGATGAATGGATGGATGGATGGATAGATGGGTGGGTGGGTAGATAGATGAATGGATGGATGGATGGATGGATAGATGGATATAGGTGGGTAGGTGAATACATGGGATGAAGGATGGATGGGTGAGTGGGTGGGTGGATAGATAAGTGGAAGGATGGGTAAAAGGATAGGTGAAGGGAGGGGGTGGGATGGATAGAGATAAGGTGCATTGATAGATACATAAATGGATAGGCAGGTGGATGAATGGTGGGTGGGATGGGAAAGTAGATACAAGAATGAGATAGGTAAATGGGTGAATGGATAGATGAGCGATGGAGTGATTAAGGCCTGTCTGAGCAGTGGAGCGAGAGGAAAGGAAATGTAAGAGCAAGCTGAAGGAAAGAGAACATGACCACTTAGCTTGCATGATGTGGTTCCATATGGAAGTGCAATTATTGACCCCATTTACAGACAGGGAAACTAAGGCTCAGAGAGACAAAGAATGTAGTTAGTTCTCCACATCCCACGGCTCCTAAATGGCAGAACCAGCCCTTGAACTTAAACAGTCTAGCTCTGGATCCAAGGCGTCCATCCATTGTATATGACTTAAAGACTATTGCCGAGGTTAAAGTCCAAGTCAGTCATCTTGAGAAACCGAGTCAGGAGGCTGGAGCTCCGATCCTGACCTCCATTCTGGTGCTTCAGCCCCACTCACTCACCCCCTTCCATTCATCTCTTAGATAGTTCAGCCCAGAATCACCACCACCACCTGCTTCAGCCCACACAGAATGTACCAGCTGGGTGGGGGGACAGCGTCCTCTCTTGGAGGTCTACACAAGTGCAGGCTGACTGCAGCCTTTACCCCTCAGCTCCTGGCCTATCCCAGCTGAGTGGACTCTGGGCAGGAAGCCAGCTGCAGGCTGCTATGCCCCTCTCTACTGTGCCACCTCCCTCACCCAAGTCACACTCCACATGCTCAGGTTCCTTTGTGGTGGGTGTTTTGATTAATTTTATTCTAATTAATTCAGTAATCTCAAGCTGTTTGCAAAATCTGTACCAAGCTCTGCTGTGTGATGGATCTGTGGAAAAGGATGCAGACAAATTTGCTTTAGCTCTTAGTTGGAAGGAGATATATATATATATATATATATATATATATATATATATATATATATATGTCTCACAGCTGGGAAAGTGGGCTGCGAGGGCCCAGGGACACTGCCTCTAGCTTCTCATTGTCACTTCCCAGTGCCCTCTGTGTGTCTGCACTGGGCCTTGGTGACTGTGGCTGGAGAACAGAGACCCTGAAGGCCTCTGAAGAGACCCATTTTATTTTACCATTTTGTGTGTGTGTGTGTGTGTGTGTGTGTGTGTGTGTGTGTAAGTCAGTCAACAAACTGAGAAAGTCCATCCTCTCCTTCCACCATGTGAGGCCCAGATATTGAACTCCAGTTGGTAAGCTGGCAGCAAGCATTTTTACCCACTAAATCATCATGCTGACCTCCCAGGCTCTCTTGTCACATTTGGTGACTGAGTCTGACTTTTCTGCCTCTTTTTCTTGATGGAGCCGCAAGTGCTCACCTTATCAACTCTAACACCCTCCCCTAAAAAACAGATGTGAACACACATGCACACACACAGGGAGGTACCCATAGCCCCTGGAATCTGGGCAGGACTTAGGAAGTAGCACAGGAAGGCAGGACAGTGGAAGGCAATACCTAAGAAACAAACCAGATTTCCCGGGTTTCCATCCTAACTTCATGCTAGCTTGGGACCTGGGAGAGGCACTGTACTTCTCTGGGGCTTACATGCCACCACCCACCACCACCACACAAACATAAATAAATGGAATTGTAAGGGCTGGCAAATACCTCACCAAGTAAAGGGTTTTTCTGCCAAGTGTGGTGACAGATTCTGAGCTCTGGGGCCCATATGGTAGAAGTTGTAGACTCCCATAAGCTTTCCTCTGACCCCTAGACACATACTCTGGCATGTGTTTGCATACACACATTAATAAATATCTTAAAAATGAACCATTCTACATACCAGTACAGAGTATCTATTATCATAGCTAGTCTCCACATACACCCATCTGGCTTTAGAGATAGACTATGTAGCCCAGCCTCTGTCTCCAGAGTCTTGGAATTACGGAGAGCATTCTCCCATATGTCCCATGTTTAACATGGGGACAGTGGGAATCGAAAGTAGTGTTTAGATAGTTAAATGCTCAGAGGCAGCCTGTACACTTAGGACCCTGGGTGAGCACCCACTCCACCCCCAGCCGTCTCTGGTGTTAATTGTCAGAATGCAGAGACTTCTATGACCCTCACCAATCTTCCCCAAAATTGTGCCACAGTCTAAAAGGAGGGCTATAAGATCTCCAGCCCTGATCTACATGCTGCAGGACCAATTCAGTCATGACCAAGTGGCCAGATGTCTCCCCAGTCCTGATTCTCTGCTTGTCCTCCCTCCATCATTCTGAGATCTAAGAACCCTCTTCTCCCTATATCATACTCCCTATCCCCCCACACACACTTTTACCCATCCCATGTGAACTAAATTTGAGAAAATATTTCTCTTGAAAACGTAAGTTATTAAGTTTATTGGCAACATTGACTGCTGGTCTCTCTGAGGTCGGCTGCATACTGAGAGCCCTGGCTGGACTGCTCTTATCTCTATGGGCATGGAGGCAAGTCTGTGATCTCTAACATCAGTCCGAACTTCAAAATTCATTTTTAAAAGTTGACCAGTTGGAGCTTGGTGTAGTGGTGCCTGCCTGACATCTCAGCACTTGGAAGGCAGAGGCAAGAAGATCAGGAGTTCAAGGTCCTCCTCTGATACATGGGCCAGCCTGGGCTACTTGAGACCCTGCCTCAAAACAATAAATAAGTCATGGTGGCACATGCCTATAACCACAGGATAGGACTCAGGAGGCTGAGGCATGTAGATCTCTTTGAATCAACTTCCAAGACAGTCAGGACTACATAGTGAGACCCTCTCTCAAAAATGCAAAAGTATATAAACAAATAACAAACGGACAAATAAATTCTCTGGTCTTCCCAACTATCCCTCCAGACCAGACTCTCCTTGAGCCTGAAGCCCCTCTGCCATCAGATGGGTACTCCTCTTGGCCCAGCACCCAGTTCAGGTCAGGTACTCAGCAAATGTCCAGGTTAGCAACCCTGTCTGGTCCAGACCAAAGCTGCTGGGCTTACTGATAACACAGACGTTACTGTGACATCCTCACCTGGCATAGATCGGGGCTCTGCAGAGTTATCCAGGTACATCTAGGTGACGGTGTGCACAGTTGTCATCTCTCACCTTCTTGGCCTTGCCATACCCTGCTTCATTATCTGGCTACAGCTCCCCCCCCCCGCCCCCGCCCCGTTCCCTTTCTTATATTTATGGTTGTGAGCCTAGCCTTTAACGGCTGAGCCATCTCTCCAGCCCCCGTTCCCTTTCTTAATGGCTGCTGCGCTCCAAACAGGAGCATTGGAACAAGCTTGTACAATTACCACCCACCCCCGCCAGCTCGGATCACCGGCGCCTGGGAGATTAGTGTCAGGAGATTGGCTGGGTAATGGGTTCTGGGCAGTAGGACATGGGCCCTCGGCTGGGACATGATTATGCAGGTTACACTTCCATGGGCCCAGACACAGCCACAGACTTTGTCAAGCAGGTGTCTGCCAGGAGGAGGGTGGGGAAGGGAGACGGGGGCATTCTATGGAATATTCTTCACTTGTTGTAAATATATATGACACAGGCTGGTATTTCTTTCCCCCCTTTTTTTTCTGTTAGCAAACACTGCAGACCCTCGTGAGTCACAAAAGCTTTGTGATATTACACGGGAATATAGGAAGGGAAACTCCATATTTCCGCCTGTCAAAGGTTTGGTTTTCTTATTTATTTACTACCGTGCCACTGGGTAAATTGAACCCTGAACAATATTAAAAGGAAATAAACATATCTCTCAGTTGCTCATGGACCCAGCACTCTCCAGGGAGCTGGGCTAGTGACAAGCCTTTCAGACTGGGGACAAAGTCACAGCTGGGGGGGAGGGGCTCCTGACTGAAGCTTCCCCCCACCACCAGCCTTCAGGACTCTCTGCGGACACAGAAGGCCACAGCGTCCTCTACTGATCCCAGGTGGAAGGGCACCTTGCCTGACTCCTGCCCTCCCAGTTACAACACACACACAGACACACACACACACACACACATATACACATACACACACACAGACATACACATATACACACACACATACACACACACTCATGCATACACATACACACACATACACATATACACACATACACACAATACACACACATACACATACACACACATACACATATACACACACATACACACATACACACAATACACACACATACACACACATACATACATACACACACATACACACACATACATACATACATATACACATACATATACATATACACATACAATACACACATATACACACAGTATGCACACATACACACATATACATACATACAAACATACACACAATACACATACATACACACAAACACATACACACAATACACACAATACACACACATACACACAACACACACACATACACACAATCACACACATACACACACATACATACATACACACAATACACACACATACACACATACAAACATATACATACACATACATACATACACATACACACACAATACACATACACACAATATGCACACATACACACATACATGCACACACACATACAAACATACACACAATACACATACATACACACACATACACACAATACACACATACACACAATACACACACATACACACATACACACACAGACATACATACACACACAGACATACACACACATACACATACACACAAAGAGCAGTGGTCAAAGGCAGAGTCCTCTCTCACCAGGTCCCGCCCACTCTCAAAACCTTGATTTGGAAGCTGTGGTTAAAGTTGCTGAATTGGGGCCACTGGGTTTGGGCTCAGTGGGTAAAGGTGCTGGGTGCCAAGCCTGATGACCCGGGTTTAAGCATCGGTTCTTATGTAGTAAAAGGAAAGAAATAGCTTCTGAAGAGTCCTCTGGCCCCCACATAAATGTCTGTGTGTGCATACACACTGGGAAAATAATTTAGGTAATAAATAAGTTTGCTGAGTTAGAGCCGGCTTGGGGTGTCAGTACCAGCTTGGCTTGCCCTTGCCCTCTCACATCCTGTTAGAAATTCAGTCTCATCTGAGTAGTGTGACCTCCACCCCAATCTGTGCCTAGCTCCTAAAATAAAGAGAGCTGGGTCCTGAAGACAAAGGCCTATGGAACTCTGTGCTGCAGGGGAGGTGGCAGAGGAAGGCCGAAGTCTCCTCTGGGGGACTAATGTCTCTCTACCTCCCTTTGCACTAAGGAGCTCTGGAAGGACTCTGGAAGGATGCAGGGTCCACAGGGCATCTTTAGACTGCACCAGCTCCAGGGGTCTGAACTTCTAGAATTCACTTAGAAAGCTGAGGAGACCTGGGGCCAATCTAGGCATGGTCAGGGAGACAGGGTCCAGAAGACAGAGCCCAGCTGGGGAATTGGAGGACAGAAAGAATACAGAACCTGATCCAGCAAGCCCCGCTCCCACGATTAGGCCGCAGCCACCCCACAGGCCCTCCCTGACCCCACCTGTCCCTATCAGTGTCCTACCCATTCCCTGACATGACCTCAGCAGGTGGTGATTACAGGCATGCCAGTGAAGGGGGTGTTAGAACAGTGGGCTAGTTCTCTACCATGTCATGGTAAGAAACCCAGAGCACATGGTGCTGGTGCAGAGTACAGGCTCTGGAGCCATCCTGCCCAGGTTTCAGTCTCAGAACTGTTACCCAGAAGCTGTGCGGCCCAGCCCCCGGCCCCCAGCCCCGTCTGGCCTGGGTTTCCTCATTTGCCAAAACAGAAGCATTGGCAGCCATGTCTGGTGGTGTACACCTTTAATCCCAGCACTGGAAAAACAGAGGCAGGCCGATCTCTGTGATTCTAGGTCAGCCAAAGCTATTATAGTAATAGCATGTCTTTAAAAAACAAGCAAATAAGCAAAACACACGCGTGTGTGCGCGCATACACACACACACACACAAATAAAACTGGAGGTCCTAGGAGTCTGGATAAGCTCCAGCAGGTGTGTAGTGGGGAAGACTTGGAGCACAGCATCTGGTTGTCATGGAAGCCCATAGGGTGTGCCCCCAAGGTCTGGGCTCCCTTCTCTACAAGGACCACTGTGTCCTGTATGAAGAACAGCCCCAGTTAGTAGGAAGCACAAACATCTGATGGTAAAAGGGACAGAAGGACTAGATATGATCTTCCACGTGGGAAGGCAGACACCCAGGACTGGGCATTTGCCATGTGGCCAGCCATGTCTAATGAGGTTACAGAGGCCTTAGGTCAGCACAGCTGACTGACCTCTTCCACTGCCTTCCCTAGGACATAGCTACCTCTGTATCCCTTGCAGCTAAACAGCTGTATTATTAAATTCTGAGCAACAGGTGTAAAGGAAAATGCCAAAGAAAAACTTCTGGGATTCTTCTTCCAGGTGAGCAGAAGGCGGATGAAATGGCTGGATTCAGAGCAGCCATGTTGGTCTAGGAGGGGACCTTGTCATGGAAATCATTTATTACATAGCAGACTAGTTCTCAGAGGACTGCATGGAACAGCCCTGCACTGTAGACTCGTAAGAAATCAAGAAAGCAAGCTTCTAAACTATAAGCCAACATTTGAGGGCTTGCTGCTTATCAGCGTGGCTCATGTGGATCCCAGCAGATACCGATGTAACACTAGGGAGAAGGTCAAACAAGCAACAGAGATACACAGGGTGCTTGGGAAGGAGTGGGAAGGGGCACCCATAGCCTGCTGGGAAGGGCCTTCCAGGACTTCTAGATGAGCGCTGTTTGCATTGAATCCCCTGAGGGATTACAAGATGGTGAGGGGTGGGAAGGAGGGCAATGTACTGTCACAGACATATGCTGGGTGTGAAGATGCTCCAGAGAGGGAGAGAGAAAACTCTGTCTCAGGAGGCTGATGGTTCTGCAGAGGAGGAAGATCAAGGCCCTGAGCCATAACTTCATGAACTTGCTGGGGTCAGTACAAAGACCCTGGTGCTTGGGCTTGGGGTGGTAGCAAGGCAGGCCGATGCCTGAGAGTTCAAGGACAGTCTGGTCTACATACATAGAGAGTTCCAGGACAGCTGGGGCTATGTTTGTTTGTCTGAAAACAAAATAAAAACACAAACCAAAGGCTCTGGGTAGCAGGTCTGGCTGGCAAGGCTCCAGTGTGGGACAGAGTTAAGCTAGGCATCATGGGAAGGCTTGGGCTTTGTGTGCCAGATGCCGGGTGTCTCATGTGGCACATTATAACCTTAACGTTCAACTCCATAAGATGAGCTCAGGTCTCCTTTCTGAGGGCAGAGACTGAGTCATTCACCCGAGGATGCCCAGCTGGGAACAGCAGGTCTAAGCTGGAACCTAGACTGTGTGTCCCTGAGACCCGACCGAGTCTCTCAGGTGTTATGAGGGCACCGTCAGCCCTTTCTCTTCACCAGACCTAGCTTCCTATGTCCCCATTAAAACACTCTAAGGACACAGAGAACTGCTACTCGGTCTTCACCAACACTGGGATTTCACCTTTGCCTTGACGGGGTGGGATTCTCCAAGGAGGTAGAAATCAGAAAAATGCTAAAAAGGAGGCTCCTGAATTCTCTCAGAGCCCCTCCTACATTTCCAGGGTCGTTCTCCATCCAGGACATGAGTGTGGTTTTTTATCTGACCATTTGTAGTCCCCATTGGTCCCTCTGTTACAGAGGAGGCCCAGAGAGGGCAAGATACTCTCTTGGGGCTGCCCAGCATGTCATACACTATGGAGCTTTAATCCCAGCTCTGCTCCAACCTCAGCCCTCTTACAGCTCCCTAGATCCTGCAGTTACTTCCCTGAGGATCTTCCCAGATCTGTGACAGAATGACAGAACTTTGTTCGGCTGTGATTGCTCCCCACCCTCCACTTCCCCCCCCTCCCTCTCTGTCCCAGCCTGCTACCACAATCTGTAGCCAACATATGCCTTCAAAAATTGATAGAGCAGCCATCCTCTGAGGTTTTAAAATATGTAATAGTATTCTGCAAGGGCTGAGTCGGCTTCTAGAAGTATCTCTCAGTTTACTTAATTCCAACACATTGGAAAACCATCTTCAACTAGAATCTGAGGGCCTTTGAACACCAAGAACCTTGGTGAGCCGCAGTGTCCCTGTGTCTCATGAAGGAGGCTTTTCCTATACCTATAAATCAGGCCTTCAATGCTACAAAGCTCAGAGGCCCAGCACTGTCTTCCTGGAGCCTGAGTTGCTGGCCCTGGGCCTATCGGATCTAGCCAGTGACATCTTTGGGCCATGCTAGAGTGTTCCTGAGGGCTGGATGCTAGGGCCAAGCTCCCAAGGTAGAGCCCCAAATGTAGGCCAGTAAATCCATAAACAAATTGATATACAGACACTGCTGCTTGCTGCGGGGCTGAGCTAGGCTGGACCTCCAGATGCAGACACACAGATTAGAACCAACATGACTGGCCTCTAGGCATGCTGGAAACCATGACACTGTTCCTGAACAGAATTTTCAAAACCTGTGGCTTCTGGGACCCGAGACAAGTTTGGCCAGGGTAGAGGCAGTGGTCTCCAGATACAGACACTAGGGGTGACCAAGGACAAAAGCTGCTGTCCTGAGCTGTCTCTCCTTGCTGGCTCTCTCTGGACTGCTGCCTCCTCCAAAGCCCTGGCTCTCCAACAGCTGGTGGCATGGGGACAAGGTTTTGATCCTCACCCCACAGATATGTATGGCTAATGACAAAGGAGTCCCAAGGGACCCGGGCCTTTGTTGCAGGCACCCAGCTGTAGGGCAGCAGCTCCTGTTTATTTCTCAGTGTGGCTGCCAAAGCAGGGAATGAAGCCAGGAGCATCAGGTGCCTGGGGTGGTGGCTGGCTCAGCTCCTTGGATGTCACCCAGCAACCAGTACCATTCAGGGAGACCTGGCAGACCCTGCCCCTGCCCCTGCCCCTGCCCCTGCCCCTCACTCTACCCTACCTTCTCCAGCCAGTGCAGCAGCCAGCTTAGTCCCCAGGCAGGTAGAACTGCATCCTGCACAGTACAAAAGGCCAGGATGAGGACCACGACAGAAATGCCTGAATGCTGAAAATAGACTAGCAGAGAGGCTTTCCAGCGGGAAGGCCTGAGGCGCCCTTTCCTGAATGGCACTATCCTTCCTTTTGTGCTCTCAAATGCCACCCAATTGCACAAGGCTACCAAAGCCAGAAGGAGAAGGCAGAGAGGGACTGCCTGGGGCGCTGGCCTCCGGGCTGCCTGCCAGGGCTGTCAGGCTGCCCAGACTTCAATACCAGCAAGTGAGGAGACAAGAAAACAGCTCTCCCAGAAAGGCTCACAAGTGCATGGGGACGTGACCTGTCTTGTGCAGCGACAGCAGTTCATCCACACGGGGCTGTCTGCCCACAGGCTCACCCCCACCTGGTGGCCACTAATGAGGCCTGGCAGCCAGTGGAGCCATGTACTGCATGCTGGCCCAGCTGGTGGCCCAAGTCCCCAGTTACTAATGAGCCAGAGCTCACCCCTTCCTCTGTGACCAGTGGCGAGTAATGGGGGACGGGGGAGTGATGCTTTGTCAAGCTGCATTTCTGGCATTCCCTGGGTCCCCAGAACAAGGGACACAAAAGCCTGGAGGTCAATTCAACTCCCCCAGTGACACTGTTGTGTCCCAAAGCATGTTTGAAAAGATGTTCCTGCCGATTATTGCGGTGCATGCTGGTAGGATTTGCTGAAGAAAAGATGTTCCCAAGCAGCATTATTTTTGTTATTTATTCTCTTTTTTAATATTTATTTTTATTTTTATGTGAATTGGTGTTTTGCCTGCATGTATAATTGTGTAAAGGTGTCAGATCTTGGAATTACAGACACTTGTTAGCTGCCATGTGGTTGCTGGGAATCCAACTCAGTCCTCCAGAAGAACAGTCTCTTAACCGCTGAGCCATCTCTCCAGCCCTATTTATTCTCTTTAAAAGATTTGTTTCGTAGCTGGAGAGAGAGCTCCGTGGTTAAGATCAGTGGCTGTTCCTTCGGAGGACCTGGGTTGAGTTCCCAGCACCCACATCAGGGCTCACAGCTCCAGCTCTGGGGGAGCCTGACACTCCAAGGACATGTGGTGCACACACATAACATAAACCTAATTTTTAAAAAAATCTTTATCCTTTATGCATGTGTTTATCTGCTTGTATGTGTGTGAGTGTGCAGGCAGCTAGGGGCACCAGAGTAGGGCTTCAAATCCCTTGATGTTGGAGTTACAGGCGGTTTATGAACTGCCTGATTTGGGTGCTAGGAACCAAATTTAGGTCCTCTGAAAGAGCAGCGAACATTCTTAACCCCTAAGTCACCGCTCTGGTCCTTATTTTTTGTTTACTTATTTATGTGTTTATGTGTATGTCAGCATGTGTGTATGCTGTGTGTGCATGTGAAGGCCAGTAGGGGGCAGCAGGTGTCCTGCATTACTTTTTGCCTGTGTCTTTGAAGCAGGGTCTCTCTCTGAACCTAAGGCTCAAATTTTCTTAGCTAGGTTCAAAGTCCTAGCAATCCTCCTGTCTCCACTCCCCCATGGAACTGGGGTTACAGATACATGTGAGATGCCGGGCTTTGCCAGGCAGGTGCTAGGATCTGAACTCCAGGCCCGATGACTTTATATCCAGCACCCTTAGTCTCTGAATCATCCCTCCAGCCACCATAGCACTAACGGTGGTGATAAATATTTAATGAAATTAGTCTGGAATATCAGAGTTAACCACAGAAACAAACCAGGTCAGGGAGGGGGCGACCACACCTTTAACCCTAGCTTTAGGAATGTGAAAAGTTAAGAGAGCAAAAGCAGGTTTTTCAGCTTTCCCGGAGACTTTTTCCCGGAGGCTTCCTTTTTAGCTAAGGATTCAGAGGCACTCATTTGGAGGATTCCTGGAGATGGGCCTGAGGAGTTGGCTGGGTGGCTGTGGTTTGTTTCCGATCCTCAGGATCTGGCTCTGGGTTTTCATTATGTGCTAACTAGAGTTTGTGCACTAGCTAACAGTAAGAACAAAGCTGGATTGTTGCTTCTGGTTTGTTTGCTTGCTTTTCTGTTTGACATAAGATCTCGATATATAGCCTGGGCAGGTATTAAATTTCTTATCTCTATCTCCCCAGTTCTGGGCTGACAGGTGGTTGCACTGTGCCCCATATGCTTCACTCTTTCTTCCAAATGTGCACGGAAGATTCTCCTGGGTGCTGGTAGAGAGATTCCACATGAGATTCTATCTATCCATAAAGAAGAATGAAATCATGACATCTGGCGTTATGTGTGGAACACATTGGCCCCGATGTACATCTCAGTTATTCTTCTATGGCTGTAAAGAAACACAAGATAGGGGGCTGGAGAGATGGCTCCGAGGTTAAGAGCACCGTCTGCTCTTCCAGAGGACCCGGGTTCGATTCCCAGCACCCACATGGCAGCTAACAACTGTCTGTAGCTCCAGTTCCAGGCAAAACACCAAGGCAAATAAATAAAGTTAAAAAAAAAAAAAGAAGAAGTAAAAAAAAAAAAAAAAAGAAAAAAAGAAAAGAAACACAAGATAATGCTGTGATGACCAAGACAACTTATAGAAAAAAAAGGCTTCATTTGGACTTGGGGTTCAGGAGGGATAAGAGTCTGTGATGGTGGGCAAAGGCATGCTAAGGAAAGCGGGGAGCTGGGGACTTGAACTGTGTGAAGCAGAGAAAAAAGTGAAACAGGAATAATGAGCGACTTTGAGTCCTCAGGCATGGCCTCAGTGATGTACTCCCTGGAGCAAAGCTACACTCCCTAGACCTTTCCAAACAGCACCACCTTTGGGAACCAGAGCCTATGAGGGACATCCTCCGACTAACACAATGCACATCTAGAATTTGTTGACTAACAGGCACCCCAGCTGAGCAGCTCCACCCACCCCTATAGCCTTCCACCTTCTCACTCTGCTGCATCCAAATCAGCCCTGCAGGGACTCCAGAGATCTCCAATGACACACACAGGAGGCACTGGCAAAGGACCAGCCCCTTAGGCAGCTCTCCTCCTTCTGTCCTCCTCCCTAAACACAGGCACTTCAGCTCACTTGCAATGCAGTGGACAAGTGGGTGTTTGTTGTAAGCCGCTGATGCTTTTGGAACTGTTTGTTACACAGCATTATCATAATAGGTACTGACTAATATAATGGACATTTTAATTGTATTTTGTTGGGCCAACATTGGGAACATGTGAAGTGGTATCTTCAAGCTTGTTTTGCATGTGTGTGTTTGTATGTATAAGGATGCATGGAAATGATGGGCGTTGTGTGTGTGTATAAAAATGCATGGAGCCCTTTCTCGCTCCCTGGCCATCTTGGCGGCTGGTCTTGGTTGGGGGCTGTCCCGCACTTAAGGCAGGAAGATGGTGGCCGCAAAGAAGACGAAAAAGTCTCTGGAGTCGATCAACTCTAGGCTCCAACTTGTTATGAAAAGTGGGAAGTACGTGCTGGGATACAAACAGACGCTGAAGATGATG